>APFE031730169.1:0-15385 GCA_000404065.3 Pinus taeda | reverse complement strand
TCTTAAGTAATTTTTAGAACAAAGATTATCTTTAGAAGAGCAGCAAAAATGGGTCACAAAGATGTTGGGTTATGACTTTGAAATCATTTACAAAAAAGGGAAGAAAAATGTTGTTGCACATGAACTTTCAAGAAAGGATGAGGATGTGGAAGCATTTCTTTGTGCCATTTCTATTATCAAACAATATTGGATAAACAAAGAAGGGGATGAATGGAATAATGAAAAATAATTGTGGGTACTCATTCAAAATTTACAACAAGACCCGAGTACATCTGATAAATTTAGAAGGAAAAAGGATTCGTTATAGTACAAAGATCGCTTATACCTCTATAGGAAATCCCAACTCAAACCAAATATTCTTATGGAATTGCACACCTCTCCCTTAGGAGGGCACTCAAGATTTTTAAAAACTTACCACAGGGTTAAGAAGGAAATTTTTTGGGACAGCCTTAAATCTAATATTCAAAAGTTTGTGGCGGAATGTTTGGTTTTCCAACAAAATAAAGTTGAAAAATTCAAGGCCCCAAGTCTATTACAACCTTTATCCATTCCAAGTCAACGTTGGGAGGAGGCTTCAATGGATTTTATTATAGGTTTACCCAAGTCCGAAGGAAAGAGATTGATCATGGTGGTAGTTGATAGGCTTACCAAATATGCACACTTTTGTGCATTATGTCATCCCTAAAGCCAGTACAGTTGCTATTGCATTTATGGAAATAATTCAAAAGATACATGCAATGATTATTATAAGTGAGATAGATCCCATTTTCACTCAATATTTTTGGATATAATTATTTTCTTGTCTGGGTACTCAGTTAGCTCATAGCTCATCATATCATCCTCAATCTGATGGGAAAACTGAGAGAGTTAACGAATGCTTGGAAGGATATCTTCGTTGCTTTGTATCTGATAAACAAATACAATGGGTCAAATGGTTGCCTTTGATTGAATGGCCATATAACACTTCCTTCCATACTGCAACAAAAATGATCACATTTATGGCACTTTATGGACATCATCCACCATCCATCACATCATATTTAAGAGAAAATTATAAGGTTCAAGCAGTGGAAGATCACATCGAGCATCAACAAAAAGTTCTCCAACTCTTAAAGGATAACCTCACTTTGGCACATAATAGAATGAAACAACAGGAAGATCAACATCGCAACAAAAGAAGTTTTGGTGTAGGTGACTAGGTATTTCTATGGTTGTAACCATACAAAAAAATGTCCCTCAAGCAAGATAAGAAGGATGATAAATTATCACCAAAGTATTATGGTTCATACAAGGTGTTACAAAATATTCGTACTATGGCATACAAATTGCAGCTTTGTACAGGTTCCGAGTGCACCCGTTTTTCCATGTTTCATGCTGAAAGAAGGTTATAGGTGACAAGACCCCAGTTCAAACAATATTGTTAGAATTTGACGAGGAAGGAAAAACCATATTGGAACCTGAAGCAATCACAGAAATAATAAGTCGATAGCTACGAAATTGATCAATTTTAGAGTATCTCATCGAGTGGAAGAACTTACCCGCTCACGATTCACATGGGAGATGAGAATTTTATATAGAAGCATCCAGAACTACTCAATTGTTGAGGAGAACACTCTTCTGAAGGAGAGGGGCATGTTAGGCCCCTATAATACTAGTGTATTCCCTTATTATTATTATCATTGTATCCCCTTATTTTTATTGTTGTGCCAATGTTGTCCCCATATAGTTATTAGTGTGCACCATAGAAGTCCACTATTTTTATTGTCCTGCCCTTACATTATTATTGTTATGTTGGATTTTACTATATTGTGACCCCTTAGACTCGTATATATAGAAAGGAGGTCTTATCATTTGCATCATCCAAGAATTGTTCATTTATGTAATGTAAAGGAGGTTACCCCCTTGAAGAGGCTGATTTTGAAGTCATTTCTCTACCATTTCTTCTATTATGTGAGCTGGTTACATAACATCTTGCGATATAATGCCATAATGAGAAATGATTTTTGAATGATTCTATAGTAATTTTTTATGGAAAGGGTCAATGTAAGATTGTTGAGTTCATGAATGTGAATAGAGAAGTTAAGGGAAAGTGTTATAGTCCTTAAAGAATTGAAGTAGCTAGCATGTATTCTTTTTATTAAGAAACTTAAGAATAAAGACATGTAGGAAAATAGAACTATAGAACCAGAAATAACATCTCTGTGAGTTTTATAGTAATCATAATTTTCTCCTCCTCTTATGAAAGAATTAATGTGGATTAATGGATGATATTGAAACAAAATATTTACACAAGTTTAATATTAGATTATTATATTAAATAGTGATTACTACAACTAGAACAAGCTGACTCGGGTGTGAACAACTTGAGTGAAATAACAAAGAAAGAAGAGGGGCCAAAATACTCAATCTAGGTTAGCTCCCTGATAAGGCTAGAATTGACCAACCAACCGGGTGTAATCCTGCAACTGATTTGATTGGTTATTACCCTGACTACGAGCGTGTACTTAGAAGAACCATAATATATGCATCTGAACAATCCATATGAAACTGAACAAGTTAAATCATATTTTGAAACCGAAGAAGAATTGTTGGAATCCATACTAGTATATGTATTAATAAACAATAAATCGAACAAAAAAATCTAAACAGAGACCCTCATAAGTTGTGTCTACCATGTGACACAATTACCTCTCGAAGGTCAAAACAAAAAAACAAATTATCCATTGCTGTAAGAGTCTTCCAGCATATGTAACTTTTGAAGGCACATAAAACTGGTCACCAGATCAAGAAAACATACAGTACAAAAATTATTTTGGTTATGACCTTAAGTAGTGATTATTTCTGGAAAAAACAAGAAATTCCCCTTTGGGGTCTGAAATACACAGCCATAGGAAAACCCTTCATGGGAGGTATAATATCCGTAGAATAGAAATTAAACAAAGTCGACAAAGTCAAATCGTGCACCTAGAGAAGCATAATCTTATAGTAGTATGCATATCGACAAAACCCAACTGTAATCCTAGAAGGAAAACTATTTAAATTCAAGAGAATGGTACTTGACAGTATCTATATGAAAACAAAGATCGAAGAGTAAGAATAACCCTTAATTCTTTTGTCCAAGATCTGTAATGTAGGATTGGAAATTATAATATCACATTGTTGTAATATCTAGAGAGGCCTCTGTGCCAATACAATATTGCATGGAACCCAAGTAGCATGATTTAATAGAAAACCCTATTGTGCAACAACATGGAGGCAAAAAAAAGGTGACAAATTTGAGTCAGATTTCTTGGTAAAACCTAACACAAAATTCTCAAGATGGGAACCGAAGCATGACATTACATTGAAAAACATCAACCACAAATTTACCTTTCCTCGATACAATTTCGAAAGAGAGCTGGGGTCTGCAGAGGGTGGTGGGTAGTTTTGGTTCAGAGGGTTGGGAGGTGGAGCTTCGCCAACTATTCCTCCTTTACAAATGACATGAAAAACTTGGATAAAACTAGGTAGTTCCATCATAAACCCTAGATCGACGACCAAAACAAAGGATTACAAACCTAATGAGATCCATGTTGACACCTCTCCCACCTGACAGATTTATCAATATCGAGAAGGATAGAAAACCTTGCAATAATTGTTCCGAGTACACAGTGGGACACATGAGAAATGTACCTCGGTATTAATGAACCAATATTTACATTAAGATCAACATTTACAAAACTAATTGCATACAAGTGAAAAACACTTTGGCAACTTTGTAATTTCATATATATTAACATGAATATGCATTTGACAATAGTAATACATTTATTGAAATATATTAAAGGATTTAATATATGGTGAAATAAATTAAGGGTGGTAATTCTTTTTTGTGTGATATTATGATTATGTATGTTACAGGTGGTATTAAAGATAATTTCAGAACTTTGGAGTGATAACAAGTGTGTTGATGTGCATAGAGGGGATAATCAGGATGAGGAAGGGAGGAATTTTTCCCATAGTGAGACCAACTTTAGGGTCTGGTCCTATACATATCTCAGAGGCAAATTCTAAAATGTGGGTACATTTGGGAGAAGAAAGCGAAAACCCAACAACTATGCTATTGGAAACTATACAAAAGTTAAAGGCTGAAATGGCTCGTTTAAGAACCGATAATGAAAGGTTGATGTAGGACCAAGAATGAATTTTGATTTTTTTTGGAATAGGTATAATCACAGGACTTCCATACCCATCCCTGAAAATGGTGTTCAGAATGAGGAACATAGACAGAGGAACACTAACATGCCAGAAAGAAGTCATACCCAAAGAACAAAGGGGGATAGGGATGACAATGAAGAGGAATATGGAAATGATTTTGATCAAAGTAAAAAAGAAGAAGCAAAAAATCAAATTGCAGGGGGAATTTGAAAATATCAAACCCTCGACATTCAATGGGGAAGTGGAGGAAGCTGCAGAAGCCTAGATTATTAATATAAATAAATACTTTCAAATTGATGAGTATGATAATAACCTTCAGGCTAGGTTATTTATTTACCAACTTCAAGGAATGGCCACTCTTTGGTGGGAAGAAGTAAAGACAGTACAAGGAATCGAGGAGAAACAGGTGACTTGGAATGAGTTCCAGAAGCATTTTAAAAATAAATATCTAATGGGATGATTTTATGATGAAAAGGCAAAAGAGTTCCATGACTCGAAACTGGGATAACTGACTATGGAATAATTTGTGAAAAAGTTTACATTCTTTTTAAGATATGTTCCATATATACGTGACGAAAAGGCTAAAGTTCAGTGTTTTATAAGTAGTTTAGCTACATTTATGAAGGATGTTATAATTTGATAACCCCAGAATGATCAATGAGGCAATTTGGAAGGGCAATATTTTCTACTAGAAAATGAGACAAAAGGGGGATGGAAGAAAAAGATGGACACAAAAGAAAGGATAGAAAAACTTCCAAAATACCAGAAATAAAAAGAAGACAAGTTTTAACAATGCACACAAAGGTCAACAAAATAGACAATTTGGTAAAAATCAATAGAAAATGAAATTGCAAAATGAACCCAAACAAACATAAGTATTAAGAAAAATGTAACTTGGTTAGTTGCAAAAAAACCCCTTTACAATGTTGGGGTTGTGGGGAACCTCATTACTATAAAAATTTCCCTCGCCATGCCAAGTTGGAACAAGATGCTAATATACAAGAAGCTTCTATAGTCGGTGAAGTAGCGAGGAGCATGCCAAGGATCAATGCTACTTTGGAAGACCATCAGGCATATTATAAGCCTACTATTATAGAACTAGAAGGTAAGTTATTCAAGCAAAATGTATCTATTTTAGTATATCCGGGAGCAAGTTTAAGTTATGTGAGGCCTAAGGTAGTGGAAAGGTGTCCCTTGCATACTCATAGATTTAAATGCCCTTGGGTGGTACAATTAACTACCAGAGCAAAGAGACCAGTGACGGCTGAGGTACCAGATTCTCTTGTCAAAATAAGAAAACAATAGATTAGGGTCAATTTAAATATGCTTCCCCTAGGATATTATTGTAGGTTTTAACTCTGCACAAAAATTACCTACAAAAAAATTGTCAAAAATAAAAAATATACAACTGCGAGAAACACAAAAAAATACACAGAGATTTTTCCCCTTTATAAAAAAACTAGGACTACTAGATTGATTTTTAATTATGTTCCTTTCAGTTTTATAATACAGATATATACATGCCAAAGAATTCATAAGCACCAATCCATTAACCTTGGATTAGAACATAACTGTAGTTCCCTTAACCGGATCTACAATATACCATGGATAGAAAACCATCATGCCCAAAACCATGTGCAAAACTCATGCAAAAGACCATAGGTAGGTTCACCCACCTAATATAGGGTCTGAAAAAAATTTCTTGGGGAACTACCCCTGACCTCGTGCAAAGGGCTACTGCCCCATACTACACCTAGTGCAACAAAGGGGGGCGTTCCGTGGCCCCCTTGCTTCGTGCAATGGTTTAGTAGTGGAGAGCTTATTCATAGGGGGTCACAGGAGAGCTTATTCATTGGTCCAACCATACAATGGCAATTGTTTCTCTACACCAAGAAAACTTCTCAATGCTCATATACTTCATCAATGGATCTGCAAAATTCTTTAAAATGTCCACCTTCACCAACAACACCTTTTTTCCCTCAACCATATCCCTCACAAAGTGATACTGAACATCAATGTGCTTTGTCATTGAATGATAAGTAGGGTTCTTTGCCAAGAAAAATTCACTTTCGCTATCATAGTCTATCCTTGTATCTCATTATACTAACCTCATACTTAAAAACAATCTCTACAACCAAATGGCTTCCTTGCTTGCATGAGTGGCTTCCATGTATTTTGCCTATGTAGTTGAAAGTGCCACTACAGACTGTCTCTTGCTCATATAATTGACTGCACCTCCAAATAGGGTAAACACATACCCACTAGTGGATCTTCTCTGATTTAGATGTCCAACTCAGTCTGCATTGACAAAGCTGTGGATTTCCAAAAATTTATCTAATCCCAGTATTCCTTGGAAGCATAGAACATAATCAATAATGTGATGCAAATACATGAAAACACACTTCATTTTTGTCCAATTATCCTTCCCTGGTTTTGACATAAACCTGCTCAATACTCCCACTGTATGTGTAATGTCTAGTATAGTACAAACCATTTCATACATCAAGCTACCAATTGCACTTGCGTATGGAACATGGGACATGCCCTCTTCCTCTTATTGTGTCTTGGGACACTGTTCAAAAGATAACTTTACACCTACAAGAATAGGAACCTTGACTAGTTTATTATCATGCATACTAAACGTCTGCACTATTGTCCCAACATACCTCTTTTGGTTTAACGAGATATTCTTCTTTGCCCTATATCATTTAATTTCCATGCCCAAAATATAGTTTGTAGTGCCAATATCCTTCACGTCGAATTTGGAGGAAAATTGGGTCTTCAAATCCTAGATAGTTTCTTTGTCATTTCCAATTAACAACATATCATCAACATATAAAACCAGATAAATAACATAGTCACCAATTAATTTAAAATATGCATAGTGGTCCACTTTTCTTCTGGTGAAGCTAAGTCCCCATCTAAATGTATCAAATTTCTAATACCACATCCTTGGTGATTATTTTAACCCCATACAAAGACTTTTTTAGCCTGCATACCAGTTCTTTCTTACCCTTCACCACAAATCCTTCAAGTTTCTTCATGCATATCTCTTCTTCTAGATCCCTATGAGGAAATGATGCCTTCACATCCATTTTTTCTACCTCGAAATCAAAATCAACAACAACATATAAAAGTAATCTAATAGAAGCTACCTTGGCATAGGAGAAAAGATATTAGCAAAATCAATTCCCAACATCTAGGAATAACCTTTTGCTAGCAACTGAGCTTTGTATTTCTCCACCTTTCATTCTGCATTCATCCTCTTCTTAGGCACCCATTTTCTTCCAATGGGTTTCCTTCCAGTAGGAAACTCCACAAGATCACAAGCCACTTTTTTGTCTACAGATTCCATTTCATTAACCATGGCCTCTTTCCAGAGTTTTCCATCCTCTAAATCTACTACCTTCCTTACAATTCTGGGATCTTGATTAGTAATAGATAAATCAAAATTTGAATAGAAATTAGATGGCCTATACCTTTCTCACTACCTTCTTTCTCGAAGTGAACTTCTCACAGCTGGAGTTTGTGGCTCTTCATATTTTGATTCATGTTTTGTTGTAGAGTCTGATTCTTCCTCCTTTGGCTCAAACTATATCTTCTCAGGTTCCTTAGGTAGGATTTCATGTTTAATAACATATTTCACCTCTCTAAACACCACATCATGCTTATACACAACCCTCCTTGTTTCTGGGTTGCAAATCTTATAACCTTTTAAACCATCCTTATACCCTATAAATATGCACCTTTCATATTTACTATCCAACTTGGTTCTTTTCTCCTTTGGAACATGTACATATGCATCACAGACAAATACCCTCAAATGTGAAAGAGATGGTTTCTTACTAGTCCACACTTCATTTGGAGACCTATCCTCTAATTTTTATGAAGGTGCTCTGTTAACGAGGTAACATGCAATCTCCACCGCCTGCCCAAAATTCATATCCTAACCTGACACCATTGGGGATGCTTCTTGTCTTTTCCATCAACGTCTTACTCATTCTTTCTACAACTCCATTTTGCTGAGGTGTGTATGGTGTATTCTTCTATCGTGCTATACCCCACTTCTTACATAATTCTTCAAATTCCTTCTTGCAGAAATCTCCACCATTATCTGTCCTCAAAACCTTTATCTTCTTCTTTGTCTAGTTTTCCACCAAAGCCTTAAATTCTTTAACCTTGTCAAATATTTCAGATTTATTCCTTAGGATAATATTTATTTATTCCTTTAGAAGTCCCCTATAAATGATACATAGTAAACAAAATTATCTAGTGATGGAACCAACACAGGTCCAAACACATCACTGTGCACAAGCTCTAATAACCCTTTCACCCTATTAACACTAGGGTAGAAACTCACCCAATTTTGCTTCCCATATACATAATGTTCATAAAAATAGAAATTTAGAGAGAAATTAAACTTACCTTCTACCATACCATTACCATGAAGTATTCAAAGGACCTTCTCACAAATATGTCCAAGCCTTTGATTCCATAGCATGGTTTGTCCTATAGAGACCACTAGATTTTCTGCTCCACTTTCAGGAACAACATAGCTGTTGCACCCATCGATAACATTACTACCCAGAAGTTTGTACAAAGTTCCAATCTGAACTGCTTGCATCAATATCAATGCTCCTTGAACCATATTGCACATATCTTTCTCGAACACTATTTTTACACCTACATCATCCATCATGCTTACATAAATCAGATTTGTGTCCAATGTTGGAATATGGAGAACATCGAAAGTGTTGTAATCCTTCCACCTTGAAATTTTAGCTTGAATTTTCCGCATCCAACAATTCTACCCTTCCTTTCATCCCGTAAGAAGACATCACCACCATCATATTTCTCATACTTGCAGAACCACTCCATATGGGGAGTGAAGTAAAAGGATGCACCTAAGTCAATCAACCATGACTCATGATCTACATTAGTGCTTGAAGATGAAGCCAAGTACAAATTCCCATCTTCATCTAAGATGGTTTTCACCACTGTAAAAGGAGTATCATCAGATCCTTTTCCTTTCTCAGGAGCTTTAGATATAAAGTCCTTTTTGAAGTGCCATTCCTTTCCGCATTTCTAGCACACCTTTACAGGTTTTCTTGGAGATTTGGATCTCCCTCTAGACTTAAATCTCCTACTCGACAATATATTTTGTTTTATTTTCTAGGGTTGTCCTCATAAAGACAAGGCATTTCCACTTTGTCCATCCATATTTTTCTATCTCATATCCTCCAACAATAAGGATGAGACTATTTCATAAAACTTCAAGGTAGTTGGATTGCTACCTATTACAACAACCAGACTATCCCACAAATCTGGTAGAGAACACAACAAACTGATTCACTTATCTTCATCTTAAATTTTAATATCAACATATAACAATTAGCTTACCATAGTATTAAAGGAATTCAGATTCTGGGTCATCGAGTCTCCATCCTTCATCCTCAGGTTATACAACGTTTTCCTTAGGAACAATTTATTCACCAAAGAGTTAGATTTTTACAAAGTCCCTAACTTGTCCCACAAAGACTTCATTGTAGCTTCCCTTGATACATTCAACAATAATGAGTATGAGCTACACAACTGTATTGTGCTCTTTTCCTTATGATCCAACTTAACCCGGTCTTATGCTGACATTGTCATTGGTTTAGTACCCGGATCTACTACGATCCACTAATCTTTATCCAGCAGTAAATCCTCCATCTTATGCTTCCACATCTCAAAACATTGACCATTAAATTTTTCGATCTCTATCTTTCCATTTCTTGCCATATTCTTTCACCACAAGAATCAATCCCATAGATATCCCACTGAGCAGGGTTTACCACAGGCTCGAGAAAAACCCCTTAATAGTAAAGGTGTCCCCTTGAAGCCAAAACAACTCTGATACCAAATGTAGGTTTTAACCCTATATATAAATTACATTCAAATGAATTCTTAAAAAAAATAAATATATAATGTCGAGAAACACAAAACAAATACACAAAGATTTTCCCATGGATCCCAAAATCAAGAATACCAGATTGATTTTACATTATGTTCCTTTAAATGTTACAATACATAAATATACATGTTGAAGCATTCATAAACCCCAATCCATTAAACCTGGATAGGAACATAACTATAGTTCCCTTGACTAGATCTATAAGATACCATGGGCACAAAACCATCATGCCCAAAACCATGTGCAAAACCCATGCACAAAACCATAGGTAGGTTTTCCCACCTAATATAGTGACCAAAACAAATTTCCTGGGGCGCTACGCCTGACGCAATGAAAGGGGGGTTCCCACCCCCCTATAACCCCCCTTACTTCGTGCATGGGGCTAGTCGTGGAAATAATACAACACACACCAAACAATTATGATATGTTGATTGGGATGGATTGGTTAGAAGGGAATTGATTCTTAGTGGATTTTAAGGAAAAATATATTCATTACCTTTCTGAATATGGCCCTAGGAAAGAAATCTAGGGGCTTAAAAATCAAATAAAATTATGTCATATTATTTTCTCTCAGTGAGGTAAATGTGTTAGGAAGGGTTGTTTGATATATTCTTTCCAAATTAGGTATTATAATACAAATGATAAGGAAACTACCTTAGAACACATACCAGTGATACAATTTTTTTCTAATGTGTTTCCTGAAATCATACTGAGACTGCTCCCAAAGCGAGATATGACTTCACAATAGAATTAGTCCCTAGAGCAGTCCTGATGTCTAACGCTCCCTACCATATGAGCATACCTCATCTAATGAAACTTAAGATGAAATTATGAGAGTTGTTGGACAAAGGATACATCTACCCAAGCATATCACCTTGGGGAGTTCCAGTGTTATTTCTAAGGAAAAAGGATGGCATGTTGAGATTTTGCATTGACTAGAGGAAACTAAATAAACTAACTAACACAAATAGGTACTTTTTGCCTAACATCAATGATCTATTTGATCAAGTTAAAGTTTCCATGGTATTTTCTATGATCGATTTATGATCAAGTTACCATCAAATTAGAGTAAAGGAATAGGACATTTGTAAGACAACATTTATAGCCCGTTATGGACATTACGAGTTTGTTTCCTTACCATTTGGACTAACCAATGCATCAACAACCTTCATGATTTTAATTTATAGTATATTCCAACCGTTTCTAGATAAATTGGTCTTCATATTCATAGATGACATTCTATCTTATTCTAGAAATATAGAGGATCATAAAGAACATCCACGAATAGTGTTGCAAGTCTTATGAGAACATCAGTTGTATGCTTGGGGCATGTCATTTTGGCTGAGGGGATAATAGTTGTCGACCTTGAGAATATCATAACCATTATAGAGTGCCTTATACACAAAAATGTAGTAGACGTATGATCTTTCATGGGCCTGACAGTGTACTATCATCATTTATTAAGCGATTTTACTGAATTGCTTGCTCGATTACTTCCCTATAAAAGAAAGGAAGGGATTTCAAGTAGACAACTGATTTCTAGTTAATTTTTGAACAATTGAGGAAATTATTAACCACTTCCACTGTATTAAAGATTTTTGACCCAAATAAGGAATTTTTGGTTTACCTAGATGCCTGTGAGGAAGGGATAGGGGGAGTACTTATGCAGGATGGGAAGGTGATAGTGTACGAATCTTGAAAAATAAAGGAACATGAGTATATATATTCTTCTTATGACCGAGATTTGACCACTGTAGTTCATGCACTGAACGTATTGAGACTATTTATTGGGCAAATTTTTTTTACTGATGATAGATCATAGTAGCCTTACAAGTTAATTCAAGAAACCTAATTAGAATTCCCATCAAGCAAGAAGGAATGCATTTCTTAGTGAATTCAAATTCGACATCAAGAAGCTAAAGGGAAAATAAAACCATGTAGTAGATACATTAAGTAGGAGGGTTCATTATATGTACGAACTACAACCAAATATAATTTAAGTTTTTGGAGTAGATTAAAGAATCTTCCTAGACATACCCACAATATAAGTTTTTATGGAAACAATCCCATTGGACCAATAAAGTTGGAAAAAAAATATGAATATAGTATTAATAAGGATCATCTACTAACTTTTAAAGGAATAACATATGTCCCTAACTAGATTTCAACTAGATAGTTGATTCTGCACAAATTTCACAGAAGTCCTTATGATTCCCATCCTAGTTGCAAATCAACAATGAAAAAGAATTACTTTTGGATAGGAATGAGAAGAGAAATTTTTGAATATTTGGACAAATTTTTAGGGTGTCAACAAGTTAAAGTTGAATAACAGCACCCCGCTAGACTCCTCCATCCACTACCCATTACTGAGTGGAAATGGGAAGTCAATACACTTGATTTTATAAAAGGACTACTCGGATCTAAGAAACAAAATGATTCCATCATGGTAGTAGTAGACAAACTTAGTAAAAAAACTCATTTTATCCCACTACAATCTACTTACAATACTATCCATATTGTTGATATTTTCATGAAATAAGTATTATGGTTGCAGGGGATACCTAAGGTAGTAATCTCTTATAGAGATGTGAAATTTACCTCTTCATTATGAAAGACTCTCTTAGTCAGATTAGGAACTCAAGTATAGTTTAGTGTTGCATACCATCCACAAACAGATGGGTAGACCGAATAGGTGAATCAAGTGTTTGAAAACATGCTAAGAATGTATGTCATGCATCAACACACCAAATGGGATGATTTTTTAGACTTGGTTGAATTTGCATACAATAACAATTATCATGAATCCTTTAAAATGAGCCGGTTAAAGGTATTATATGGAAGGAAGTATAATACGCCTACCACTTGGAATATTCTTGAATATAGAATAATGCTAGGGCCATACATGTTAGTAGAAATGGAGCCAACTGTGAGAAAGGTCTGACAAAACTTAGAAATCACCCAAGATAGGAAAATGGTATATGCAAATAAAAAGAGAAACTAATGGGAATTTTTAGTTGGGGAACATGTATATGTACAAATTAGACCTAAAAAAAACACTCTAAAATGGGGAGTGTCACGCGGAATGAGTCGAGGTTGCGGACAAGATCGACCTTCCTAGTATCTACTGATATCTAGTGACAAGCAAGCCAATCAAAAACTATCTTTCTCCAAACATGCAAGTAAAACAAAGGCAAACAAGTGTTTTAGGCCTACCTTGGGTCCAATGCGTGTTTGTGGAAGCCTCACTCCCTCGCTCCGAATGAGCTTCCTTGAAGTGTATTCTGCAAACAAAAACAAGCAAACAATTAAATATCACCTGAAAAGCCAATATTATAAAGCATATTCATCATAATGATCAAGGAGATTATGAAACAAACCATAAAACAATTTGTTGAGAAAAATGAATCTGATTGTATTAATTCAAATGAAGAAGAACTTTACAACCTGTGCCTTGATGTTGTACAAGCTCCTACCAGGGTCCGACAAGAAGTCTCCTTTACTTTGAAAAGTTTCACTCACTTCCCGATAAACCAAAAGGTATGTGATCTCTCCTCTCAAGTTTAACTAGGAAGTCCCAATTCCATCAGCATTTACCCCTCAAAATGTTCAGCTTCTAACCTCTCTAGCAACTAACCCAATGCCTTAATTTATAGTGCAATGGAGGGAAGTTACAAGGTCCTCCCTCAAAGGGATAAAGCCCTCCTTCAAAGGGATAGCTCCTCCTATCAAGGGATTAGCTCCTTCTCTTTTGGGATGCATGAACCACCTTGGAGCAAACAATCCACGTCAAAATCCTTCTAGAAACATCTAGAATTAACACAAAAGTGAGTTTTTTAGGATAAACTTGCGCCTTTTTTACTTTTACAGGGGTACGCACCCACCCCTTTACAAACAGAGCGTAATGGTACACAGGTATTATGAACAAAGAGTGCGGGTCCGCAGGTAAAAGTAGGAGAAAGTGTGGAACCAGAGTAATATTGATTTTCAAAGTCTTTCTCTCTTTTGCAAAGTTTGACATGAAGAGCTAAGGTCTGAGACTTGCTCAGGAGGCTAGTACAAGTGATGATAGACCCATACTGACTGCAAATAATCATGGTGACAATATTTTTGTGTAACAGATTGCCCCCTAAAGTGAAAAGTCTGTAGTAGATGAGGATTTCATTTATCATTTAAGAAGAGTGAAGTACTTTATCATTTCGAGGATTATCTTGCGGAGAGCCCGGTTGGAACCTGCAAAAAAAATTCAAGTGCAAAATATATATATGAGATCATATCATCGTTGAGGTAGGCATTCCCATACTCAGATCAAAACTGACTAGGAAATTAAAACTGACTAGAAAACTAACTACTGCTCTGATATAGGAATGATCTTGTAATACATCATAAGTATAGACACATGTAGACACAGTATGGACGCAGCCATCTGTTTATGAATAGTCTACAACGTAATGAACACAAAATTCCTCGCAGCCTGGATGGTGGAAACTAGATCCAGGGTCTTCATTTCTACTCCCTGAAATAGTACGATTCTATCCATGTGAATAAATGTGTTGAAGTCGAATATGGTAGAAACCACTTGATTACCAGTCGATGATGTAAATTGTTAACAAGTGTGAGAGAAACCACCAATAATGACAATGGCTCTCAAAGTACTCAGTACAATCCATGAGATGTGATTATATGTGTCGATGTCGAACATGTCACGGAATTCTTCGATCGAAGGTCAATGATGGAACCTATCGTCGAAGACGAGAAACCTGCCATTGAGGCATGCAGATCCCAAGGTACTAGTGATTTCTAGATCATCTTTCTAGATAAAGAGCTGAAGTCGATAGAAAGCGATCCGTTGTAGTCAAGCCCAAAACACGAAATCATAGATCAAATTTGAAGAAATTTAGTTGCAAGGACTGACTCAGGGATGGTCAAGATGGAATGACACATATTTTTGCAGATGAATGGCTTATTCGCACTGATCTCTTGAACAAAGATGGTTTGGTGACGATTGACCCAAAGTTAATACCCAGAAAATAGCTGAAGACTTTCAATTTGGTTTGATCAACTGTTAGGCAAAGGATTTCCCAACCCAGGTGAATGAAAGTGTCGTGTTCAAAAGTGGTTACAAAGTATGACAAACAGGCTCGTTTTTCTCTCTTTTCCCCTACCATTTCTGGCAAGTACCTCTTTATTTTTTACAAGCTTGAGGAGGATAACATATGCTTGATTATAAGCTCACCC
>APFE031730163.1:0-23545 GCA_000404065.3 Pinus taeda | reverse complement strand
CCTCCTTATGAAGTGTATTGATAATACTAAATCAGGGGGACCCTTAGTCAAAATTGAAAAAAATCAATTAGTGTTTATATATTTCCTTTTAGATGAAACTTACAACATCATGGACTTAGGAAAATACCTTTGAAGAATCTAAAAAGCTTAAGTTTCATGATGAAGAAAGTAAATTCACTCCTTAAGAGACATCGCATCGCACAAAAAATGATAGGGTACCTTCTAATGAGCCAAAATGATAAAAAAACGCGAGATTGCAATGCGAAACTCCATCGCATTCAATGCATTAATGAGCACTCACATTGAAAAACCTTAAAATCGCCAATATGCGATATCGCATATCGCACATCACAAAAATCTCATAAATTGCACATAATGATTATAACGATTAAGCGATTTGCGATATTGCGATATTGCGACCAAGCAACCTTGCAATAGAACAACACGATGAGATTGCGGTAATGCGATGCAGCGATCTGCGATATTGCAAACCAAATCACAAGACCTCTCCATCGTAGTTGGTTCTAGCTCATTATTCGAGAAAACTTTCTTTAGGCCAAGAACTGGTCATGCACTTTAATGCGAATTAATGAGTTGTTGCCAGTTGTTTATGAAGTATGGTGTTGTGTTTTTCGAAGAACTAGTTCACATAAGGTGGCGTGTTTTTGCATATCTTCGGCATTTAAAGTTTTCTTGTCATTATTTTTAGCATTACTTCCACCTCATTTGTAAACTGCAGGAATGAAGGACAAAGCGTTATACAAGGCAGTATGCAAGAAACTATGAGGAGGAAAAGCAGTACTCCAATGTCCATTTGGGAAGGCACACCTAATCTACTTAAGGAAGAGAAAGAGCTGCAGAACTCTTTTGAGGCATCCATCACAGATCTCTCACATACAACCATGGTTGAATGGGTACTAAACGATGTTGATACCAGAAACAGACAGCTTAATGCTCAGGGTCAAGAGCTCACAGAATCACTATTTTTACAAATTTTTAGCTTTATACCCGATAAAAGCAAAAGGCGCAAAAGGCGAAAAACGCATCAGGGAAGCCTGGATCAAGGAATGGAGGTTGCTAAGAAAACTTGCTCGAAAAGGAAGGCTTCTAATTACTCAGTCACCTGCAAGCCCTGAAAATTGCAAGAAAGCAATGATAGAAACAAACTGGAAATAGAAGGCTATAGAAAAGGCAGAAGCAATCCAAGGGCTAACCAAGTTGAAATGGGATTATTACCAGGCATACATGGTAAAGCCACATAGTCATTGGATGACTCTCAAGTATATCATCGATTTTGCTAAGAAGATAGTGCCAACTCTTGCCGATTCTGTTTGCTTAACTCAACCAAAGGTGGAAGACAGTGAGCCGACTCTACTCAGGAAAATATTGAATGCTTGCGACGTTAAGGAGCAAATATAGAAATAGTTAGATATTAGATTTAATTTTAGAAATAGTTTTGCTTAGAAAAAGGATGGTCATTTAAATCGAATCTTGAATTTCTGTAAATAAGTTATTTAGTTAGTAGTATTTAAACCCTTCTCATGCATTAGAGAAGGGCCCATAAATTTATCAAAAACTTGTCCTCAGAACATGCACTTTTGCACCCTCCGAGGAGGTTTTAATGAATGAATCGAACAGGGTTTATTGGCATTTGCATTTGATATCTTCTACTGATGTTGCACTTCTGTACTCTTAGTGGATATTAAATCAAGGAGAGATAAATCAATTGTCGCTTGAAGCTCATGAGTAGGACTAGTTATAAATGGTACTTTTATCTCTGAACCATTTTTGCTTATGCATTAAAGTGATGCTTAGTTTTTAGTTATTTATATATTATAGCATGGATGCTTGAGTTATCATTTGGCACTTTTGTACGGTGATAACTATTTATTTATGCTTACTGTATGAATAGCTCATTTATGCGATATGTTTTCACAATTGTTTCATCTAACTTTTTATACGAAGTACTTCATCTTTATTGAATTCTTTTCTTATAATAGCTGAATGATCTTTATTACCAATTATTGTTTGAAATCTTTTTAGATCACATAGAAGGAAGATCACACCACGAATTAGCATAAATTTAGATGTTTTTTATGTTTATTAGAATACAATAGCATAGCATTAGATTAGAATTAGGATAGAAGAATTCCATTTAAAACAGAAACATCCATTTTTCTCACACACACACACACACTAAGTTGGGAAACTGGTCCCATATCCCCAGTCGGACCCGCTATACCAAACGGATAAGGAGCTACCAACCAAGGTCCAGACTGGGCGGGTATCCCCCTTGTTGTAGACCCGATTTTCGGGGCCTTCAACACCTTCTTATGAACCAATACTACTGGAGCAGAGAAAGAACTTTGACTAGGTTGAATTATACCAACCTCTAGCATTTCTACAACCATATGTTCAATTTCACTCTTTTAGGGATAAGGTTATCTGTAAGGCCTGATGCTTGGAGGAACTCTTCTTGAAATCAAATGAATAGCATGATCATGATCATGAATAGGTGGGAGGCCTTTGCGAGTCTCAAATACCTTGGAATGATTGTCCAAAACTTTTTGGAGATTTGGAGAAATAGATGATTTCAATGTGGGAACCTCTAGTGAACATAATTGTGCAATTATGCCTCGTTGTTCTTTCTTTAGAAGCCTTTTGATTTCATTAGCACTGATTATCCTTTCTGGTTGCCCTATAATACCCCTTAATTCAACTTCCTTTCCTTCTGAAGAAAATTTCATGGAAGGTTCTTGAAAATTAAAAGCTGGTGTACCCAAGGATTGTAGCCATTGGACTCCTAGTACAACATCAACACCACCCATTGGAATGGAAAGCATTGGGCTATTCAAAACATATTCTCCCATGGACAGCTTGATTTTATGGCACTTTCTTGAGAAAGTTATGGTTCCTCCACTTGCAACCATCACCTGATACTCTAGTGCTAGATATAGGAAGCAATTTAATTCCTTGGCTATCTTACAATGAATAAAATTATGGGTAAAGCCTGAATCAATCAACACTATTACCTTTTTCTTCTTGATACGCCCTTCGATCGCGATAGTTTGAGGGGTGGTAATTCCAGCTAATGCATTACAAGATATGGTCGGATTCATTTCTTCTTTCTCTAGGGTTTGTTCTTAGTGTATATCCTCTTCTTTTGATGTTTCATGTTCCTTTTCTTCCTCCTCTTCACAATCTATCTAAAATAGTTTCTTCTCAGCACACTTATGACCTTTAGTGTATTTTCTATCACAACTGTAACAAATCCCTTTTGCTCTTTTTTCTTCCAATTGTTGTGGTGTCAACCATGTAGGTTGTAGATGGCTAGGGGTAACAACACTTCCATCTTTATTATTGTGAGTGGTAGGTTTCCTTGTTGCCATAATTTTTCTTTCCATTTTTCTTGCCAACCTGAACACCTTCTCCAATGAATCAGTTCCCAAAGGCAAACCTCATATTGGATGTTATCCTTTAAAGTACCCATGAACACATCAATCAAATTCTCCTCTAGAATATCTTTTACCCTTATATTCAATTTGTGGAAGTCCTCAATGTGCTCCATCATTGAACCCTTTTATTTGAGATTTATCAATTGGCTAAAAAAAGTGTTGTTTTTTGTATCCTCATAATATGCTATCATTTCATCTGTAAAAATAGCCCAAGTGACAATTTGTTTATGACAGCAAAGCCATCGATACTGTACAAACTGATTTGGTTCCAAATATAAAGTTGCAATGCATAACGTTTGTGTGCTTTGGACATTATGAAGATCGAAAAATTGCTCCATCTGTAATATCCATGTTGAGGGATCCTTTCCATCAATTTTCCTCATATCAATCTTTGGAACATGGTGGTTATTCGATCCAACATTAGATTCTATGAAATCATGATTAAAATTGATTTTGTTCTCATCATGAGTTTCCATTACTATTCTTTCACCATTAGTAAGCATTTCTTATAGAAGTTTTGTCAAATCTTCCATTTTAGCTTCCACGCCTTTCTTTAAATCATCCATCTTAGCTTCCATGCCTTCCATCTTAGCTTCCATGTCATTCATCTTAGCTTCTACACCTTTCTTTAAACCATCCATCTTAGCTTCCATACCATACCTCTTAGCTTCTATATCTTTTTTTAAACCATCCATCTTAGGTTCTGTCACTTTTTGTGCAAGTGAAATTTGTTGCACTTGTTCTTGTAATTTGATATATCATGTTGCATTTCTTCCTCTTCTTCATGAGCCATGCTAGAGCTTTCAGGTTGCTTACAAGGTGTTTCCATTTTCTTTCTTCGGGGCATCAATTACTGATAATAATGCTTCACTATGCCCTTTGAATTCCTTCAAACTAATTTTTCAAACCAAACTTACGCAAAAATCTAAAAAAAATACACACCTTTTTTCACTTTGTAGGAGGTCGATATTGAACGACTGTAACTTTATAATTTCAGATCTCCAAGGTCTGAAATTACAACCTTCAGTATCCATATATGCCCTCTTTCTAATGTCACCAGTCTGATCGAAATTGGTTTCTCCAAAAACGAGTTATGCCCCACCTCCCAAGATGACCTTCTTATATACTTGTTTAGTATAGCGAACTTGTACGAAGCGCCGTGT
Source organism: Pinus taeda (assembly GCA_000404065.3). Taxonomy (NCBI): domain Eukaryota; kingdom Viridiplantae; phylum Streptophyta; class Pinopsida; order Pinales; family Pinaceae; genus Pinus; species Pinus taeda. The sequence goes on along the minus strand of APFE031730163.1, from coordinate 18,927 downwards.
GTTATTATTTCGACCTTCGGACCTAAAAACAATACACAGAAAAGTACAATTCATCCTCTTTCTATAGTTTATTACAAAATTTCAATCTGATGCTTAGAGAGAAAGTTATGACAATTTTCCCAAGGTCGCTTATTTAGAATTTAATTCGGGAGTCTGCACAAACCCTAACTTCCTCAGATTATATCTCCGAAAATATAGCGAGACAAGATCTGTGTTGACACCTAATCATCAAGATTGGGTGAATAAGTGTAACTGATGTAAATAAATAATGGAAGATATGAAGAGTCACTAGGAGATGAAATGAATTGTCTCTCCCTCATGTATAGAATAAAGACCAACCTAAATGAATATAATGAATTGTTTTTGAGGAGTTACTACATCGTCTAACATGGTATCAGAGCCAGCACCATTTTGGCTTCCACCTACTTTGTAACTCCCTATTATGCCTATGTTCTGCCTTTCATAAAAATGTTGCTCTTGTCACTGCTCCACTTGCTATTCACTATTATTACTCCTGTCGTTGCTCCACCTGCTATTCACTATTATTATTTTCTGCTACGCAAGTATCAGAGCATACAAAACGCTCATGGTGCATTGCACATATTTCATTTATGTCATTGATATTCAATGTTACTATTACTGTTAGCAATGACATTCATTTTTCCAACCATCCCAAAATAAATGAACTTCGAGGAAGTTTGTTATCACATTGGTCATGTTGAAATATTCAACAACACCTATATTTGAGCCCCCTGCCTCCTTTCAGAAGTCAAAAATCTGTGAATACTTTCTGCCCCTGAACATAAACATCAAAAACGTGTCTTCCAACACTCTTCCAACTATTTATATTTCCATTTTGTATCTCTGAAAAATGTAGTTTTACTGTATATGGTTTGACATGGTCCGTTCTCAAGCCCTAAACCATAGTATCAAAGTGAGCTGGGAGATAAGCGTGCTATCTAATACAGTTCTGAGTTTAATGTCTTTGTAAATTGAGACTGATTACTTGCTTCCCATAAAACATCTAGTATAACTCACTCCCCACTTCTGTGCATTGCTGACATAAAATGACGTATTATCAAGTGATTCGCATTCTGGCTCAAAAGCATCTCTGATAGCAAAAATCTTTTGTCTGCCTCCACAATTTATAGCAAAGCGAGAATCTGTAGAAGGAGGAGCCAAAAGGTGAGTTTTTGTGGGTTGTTTTTCCAAAAGAATTCAAAGTTGCTCTATCTCATGTTGCAATTATAAGTGGCTTGGAGCAGGAGGCATTGAATGAGGAACTCTTGCATAAGTTTGTCGAGAATGTGTTCAAATTATACAAGCCTAATTTCGAGACTGGTCAGTGACTTCGGCCATTTTGCCTGAGATTGCCCAAGATTGCCCAAGAGTGCGGTATCACTATTGTAAGCCTGCTCCGTTGATGGTTTTAATACACTATATTTTTTACATCATTTTAATACATGCACACTACCTTTTTTATGTAATATCGTGCTGCCATACACATTTAGCTCTCTTCACCAGTCGCCATACCTTGAATGATGCATTGAATGTTGTTGAATGCGTAATACACCACCCTCCTGGTTTGTTGTGTTAAAATATTTGAACATGTTGAATATTGTGTTGAATCTAAAATGCAGTAGCCATTGAAGCAGTTCTTGAGCAAATCATGTGTTGGTGCACCATTCACACCCATTCCATATGATATTGTTAATGATTTGAAGGGTGGATACTAAGGTCTTATAAAAGTAGCTTGGTTTGGATTGCATAAGTTTTATGCACTGGTCAAAGTTGGCAGTGCATTGTATGGAGAGTGTGAATGGTGTGTTGAATAATCTAGTTAGTGCAATGTGTGTGTTTGTAATGGTGAATGGTGAATGCTGCTGCAATAACCATATGCATTGAGCTCTTGTAAAAATGGATTAATGTGTTGGTTAGGACATAAAATATTATTTATATTTTGATGATCATGTGCACAAGAACCTGACCTATGATTTTTTTGGGCCCCTACAAGTTCTTTCACGATTTTGTGCCCGTGTTTTGTAAGATATTGCAACTTCTTTCTTGGTTGTCATAAGAATTTAGAATATTTCCAGTAGAAGTATTTTTACCACTCAGATTTTTCAATGCATTCAATCATATTTTCTTCTGAGAAGGATTTGTTCCTTGCTCATAAAGAAAAGAATCTTTCCCAAGATTCTTCTAGAAGAAGATATTTCAGAGGCAGGGGAGGCAGATACTCTCAAGGAGAAAAGGCAGATTTGCGCTGCATACACTGCAAAAGAAATGGATCGCATGATGCCTCCACATGAAAGTTACCTTCGGACAAAATTGATCAATGAAGAAACCAACCCAAAGGTAAAAATAATGACACAGACAAAGGTAAAGCACTTGAATCCGCTCATTATGTTGTGGCACAATGTAATATTGGAGTAAATGAAGACTTATTAATGCTTCACTCGCTTCTTGGAAAAATGATTGGTTGCTTGATTCAGGAGCAACTTGCCACATGACTCATAGAAAATATCTATTTGAAGAATTTATTGACAATGTTGATGGAGCAGTATACTTTGTAGACCAATCAAAACTCAAGCCATTAGGGCTTGGCACAATCAGGCTCAAATTTCCTGGTCTTCCAGACTTTCTTCTGCAACATGTTCTATATTTCCCACAATTGAAGAGAAACTTGTTGTCCTTGGTCCACCTCCACCAGAAAGGTCACTCCATTCATATGTTTGATGGCAAGCTTGAGATGAGAAAAGCATCTAACCACTCACTTGTCATGAGGGGGATAGAAGAAGAAAGGCTTCTCAAGCTACATGGTACCTCTGCTCGTGCACAATAATTCTCATACAACTGTCATTATGAAGAAGGTACACTTCCATCAAGTTTATTATGAGATTCTATATTTAGACATTTAAACTATGACAAATTTCGCTTGTTGAAGACAAATGGTGTTGCTGGTTTGCCTACAATTCCTAGGAAACTTAAGCAATGTGATGCTTGTATTCTAAGAAAGCATACCAAATAGTCGTTTCATGATTCACATTCAAGAGCACATAGAAAACTTGAACTCATTCATTCAAATTTATGTGTTCCAATGCTTGTTCCTTCTGCAAATGGAAACAAATATTCGATGAAATTTATTGATGACTACACCAGAATGTGTTGGGTTTATTTATTGAAGAACAAATATGATGCTTTTCAAACATTCAAGGACTTTCATAAATGGATTAAAAATGATGCACAATCTCATATTGGCTCTATTCACACTGATAATGGAAAATAATACACTTTAAATGAATTTGAAAACTATCTTCACCAATATGGGATCAAAAATTAAACAATTGTGCCTTATAATCCCCAACAGAACAGTGTAGCTGAAATAATGAATAGGAAAATCTTAAATATGGTGCGCTACATGATGTTTTTCAAAAATGTAAAATTGATGTTTTGGGCTGATGTAGTTCTATGTGTTGTATATATAAAGAATAGATGTCCGTTTAATGCTATTAGAAACAAGACTCCCTATGAAATGTGGTATGGGCACATTCCTTCGGTAAAGCATCTCAGGGTCTTTGGTTCCACCTGTTATGCCTTGATACCAAAGGTACATAAAAACAAACTTGGTGTAAGAAGTTGTAAGTGTATCTTCCTAGGGTATTCAAACACCTCCAAAGCATACCGTCTCTATGAGTAAGTTAATAAAAAGTTTGTTGTAGCTAGAGATGTAATATTTCTTGAATCATCCAAAACTGACAATGTTATTGAGCGGAAACTTGATCGCTTGGATAGATTCGCAAATGCAAAATCATTTCAAGAATTTGATAATTAGATTCCACATATTGAAGGGGGGATTCCTATACTAAATCGGCCTGTGGAATCTTCTTCTAAAAAACACTCTCCCTCGCATGAAACTCCAACAACGGATGATACTTTAAGTGATGTGATTGATCGAATTGGGAGACTCAATATTGATTCAGTCCCAACTCAATCAACAGATTAGCGTAGACCATCTGAGGAAGGTCCCCCAAAGTGGTTGACAAAGACACTTGAAAGTGTTCATCCTGATGAGGTTGGAAAGATAGGAACTAGATATTCAAACTGGCAAAATGGAGGTGATGTAGATGATTTTGATTCACCTATTGATATGGATGTTTCTTATGATTGTGAATTGAATTTGTCTACGAATTTTGAACCAACTTCCTTCAAAGAAGCTTCTTCTCATGATGAATGGAAAGAAGCAATGAAAAAGGAACCAAACCAATTGGCTGCAAGTGGGCCTACAAGAACAAGTATAAAGTAGATGTCTCACTTGACAAGCACAAAGCCAGGCTTGTGGAAAAAGGTTTTGCATAGAAGGAAGGGGTCGATTATGAGGAGACATTTTCCCCCACAACAAAATGGGCTACCATCCAAACACTCTTTACCCTAGCAGCTCAGAATGGTTGGAAAGTCCATCAAATGGATGCAAAATTTGCTTTCTTGAATGGAGATCTAAAATAGAATGTTTTTATGTTCCAGCCTGAAGGATTTGTTGTGAAAGGACATGAACATAAATTATGAAAACTTGTGAAATCCTTGTATGGCCTCAAACAAGAACCGTGATCCTGGTATGAAAAACTAACTGAGCATCTTTTGAAACTCAATTTCAAACACTGTGATCTTGATGATGCAACTTTATTTGTCAAGAAAGTTGATGATAGGGAACAATGAAAGCTACATTGCATCCATAAAGAAGGAATTTAGGAAAGGTTTTGAAATGAATGATTTGAGCTATGTTCATTAATCTCTTGGAATTGAAGTAACTCAGCATCCGAAGTCCATATTTCTTTCTCAAAAGTACATTGGAGATCTGTTGAATAGGTTTGGCATGATAGAATAGAATCCTCTTACTACTCCAATCAAACAAAACTTAAATCTCACATCCATTGAAGGAAAAGAATTTGAGGTTGCAACAAAGTATAGACACCTTGTAGGAAATCTCAAATACCTAACTACTACCAAACTAGACATTTCATTTGATGTTGGAATCCTCTCTAGATTTATGCAAAATCATTGTGAGGGACATTGGTCTTCTGCAAAAAGAGTTCTAAGGTACTTGAAGGGAACTCAAGACTTTGGAATCAAGTATACATAGGTGTACAACTTCAGCTTGATTGGATACTCTGATTTAGACTTCGATGGAGACAAAGAAACTGGGGTATCTACTTCAGGTTATGCTATGAGTCTTGGATTAGGAGATGTCTCTTGGAGATCACGCAAACAATCAGTTGTAGTAGATTCCACAACAGAAGCAGAATATGTGGTAGCAGCTGAGGCAACAAAATAAATTGTGTGGCTTAGGAAAATTCTTGAAGATTTACAGGTAAAACAAGTACAATTGACTCCACTAATGATTGACAATACCTCGGCAATAAAGTTGGCCAAGAAACCAAAGTTCCATGATCGAATGAAGCACATCAATACTGAATATCATCTGATTCGGCATCATGTTGAGGCCAAAACAATCCATCTCCGCCATTGTTCCACTAATGAGAAAATTGCAGACATCTTCACCAAAGCACTTGGAAGAGAAAAGCTTGAATGATTTGGGACGATGCTTGGACTCACCAGCATCCCTTCAGATTAAGGAGGGGAATGTTGACACTTAATCATCAGGATTGGGTGAATAAGTGTAATTGATGTAAATAAATAATGGAAAATATAAAGAGTCATTGGGAGATGAAATGAACAGTCTCTTCCTTATGTATATAATAAAGACCAACCTGAATGAATATAACAAATTGATTCTGAGGAGTTACTACCTGGTTTGAAAATCTAAAATTAGGACCCGAGCTTCACCACAATTTCATCTCAAATGGGTTTTAAGTTTAGATTCTTAACCTTTGTAGACAAAACATTATAGCGAAACTTCCACAATGACCTGTTTGAGATGAAATTTTGGAGCTTGCAAAAACCATAACTTCCTCAAATCATAGATCTGAAAATATAGGGAGAAAAGATCTAAAATTCAAACGTGAGGTTTAGACTGATTTTTTCTCAAATGGGTTTTTTTTTTTTTTTTAAGTTAATGAAACTTCCTAACGAAAAATTTATAGTGAAAATTCCACGATGACCTGTTTGGAGCAGCGAAACCCTAGAATCCAAAGCTCTGATACCAAATGTTATGAAACCATCTCACAAAATTATAGAAAATATAGATCAACGACTTAGAAACCAGCCTCTTCAAGGGGCAACCTCCTTTATATTGCACAAATGAACAATTCTTGGATGATACAAATGCCAAAACCTTGTTTCTATATATAGGAGTCTAAGGGGTCACAATATAACCAAAGCCAACCTAACAATAATAATATAAGGGCACAAAAGTAACAATAGTGGGCTTCTATGGGGCGCAATAATAACAATATGGGGACAATACAGGCACAAAAATAACAATAAGTGATATAATGACAATAGTAATGGGGGAATCACTAGTATTATAGGGACCTAACAAAATTTAATGAGTTATAGAAGTAACTCAAACTTGGAAACATTGAAGGAAAAGGAGCCTCCTGTGGGATTTGTAAATAGTTACCTATAAGAAAAGAAAAAACGAGACATGGATTAATATATATACAATGTTTAGGGTTTATTTTAAAGATGACAATCAAATACAAAACAAAAAATTTGTATATAATTATCTTCAAATAAACCTATATTTCTTGAACACACCCAAGAATCTACAATGTTGAAACAAAAGTTTTGCTAATACAGTATTCATGGAAAATTTAGAAAATCATAATTTAAACAAGGAATAGACATAGGTGTATATTAATATAAAGAATGAAGATGAAAAATAACAATTATTGAAAGTTTTTTATTAATAGACCAACAATACAGTGAACTATGAACAAGCTAGGAGGATATTTAGCCTAGGCTTTTACAAATAATAGAATAGAGTATATCAATAATGATTTCTTCCTTTTATAAATGTGTAAATTAAAGGATTAAACAAAGACAAAGGCTAATGCTAGTTTATAACTTTTGTATCCCCATATACTCAAGTTTATTCATATCAACGCATGAATATTCACTACATAACTATAAGGTCAAACCCTTAATTTTCAATATGATACATTTATCTAGTGTTGATAAACATATTTAATTACAAACTGTATATTATACAAAACCATATTTGAAATTCAGTTGTGAATACAAATTGTAATAAAATAAAACTTGATAAAACATAAATATGGAAAACAAACTTTTAGAATTCACCTTTAGCAAGTTTTAAAAGATAGGGTTTTAAGTAAATTTGAGAATCATAAATTGAACTTGATGAAAATGAATTTATGGGTTACAAAGGAATTATATAATAAATTACCCATCCTTTGGAATGGATTGTGTCATAGATCGATTTGGGCACATCACTCCCATCATTCAAATCAGTACTATTAGGGCTCATCAAACCCTAATTCAGTTTCTACATGCGCTAGACAAGTCACCTCTTTGGATGCCTCCTTCCTTGAGAGTTCTTTAGCCTGAAACCCTCCAGAATTGCCTCCTTAAGGGACCAGTGCAGCCTTGAACAAGGGTAAGTGCACTTCAGTGCAGGGAGACCCATGTCATGGTCCTCTGCAGAGACCTAGGCCCACTTTAGCCTGCTGTTAGAGTTGGTCTGTTCAGCCCTCCATCAGAGATCAAAACCTCTTTTGTTGCATTTCATTTTTAGGTGTCTCATTCAGCTCGATCATCTGCATTCCATTAGGAGCATCAATCTTCTGACAAAAGGGTCTTATCTCCATACTTCCTCATGTCATGTACTTGCTAGTTCATGTCTAATCATTAAAGTTCATCAAAATCAATTTTACAGTCATTATGGATAGTCTTTTGGTCAGCCAAGAGTCATTTCAGTCATTAGGTCTAGGGTTTCACAAATTTTGTCTTCAAAGTGTCCAATAATGCTAGCAGGCCAGAGGGAGGTTCTAAACAAGTTTTTGTTTCAAAAAATTTCATTTTCATTTTCTGGACTATGACTTTTCTTCAAAACTCTGTTTTGAAGAAAATTCGACATTTCATCCTTTGTAATAAATTGCCATGTAAATTTCAAAATTTTCAGTTCTTGGATATTTTAGATGCAGCCCTGGTCATTCTTTACCGAAACTCAATGCCAAACATCCCTGCAAAATTGAAGAAATAGTTTCATCATTTCAGCCAAAAATCAAAGAGGAAACAAGAAGAACATAGTTGTATTAAAATGAGAAAAGTGACAAAACTAAAACATAAGAAAGTGGGTTTTTGAGAAACAAAAATCAAACCCATCACTATATAAGATATTTTCATTGTTTGAAACACCCATTGATATGCTAAGAGATCAATTGAAGTCAACTTAAGTTTGGAAAGAGCAAAGCTATGTTTTGAAAGCCAAGACTGTGTGTCGGAGTGCACGCGGCGCATATAGGCCGCATGGCACATTGAGCCAAGTTTCACCGTGCAATTTACAACTGGAGTGGCGCACCCAAGAGGCACGATGCAATGGGTTTGTGTGCGGTGCATAGAGCCGATAGGCCAATTTTATATCACTGCTTTCAACAAAAACCAAACAAGTTGATTTCTTCTGCTCCAAGTAAGTTTGAAGAGTTCTTACCATTGAATTTAGCTTGTGTTGGGTATTGTTTGGAGGGAAGATTTGAAAGTTTAAAGTTTGAAAATATAAACCCTATATTTATATCGAAATCTACTCCTTTAGGTTTTGAAATTAGCGTTTTGAAATTTTAATTTTGGTGCCAAGTCTCCTTTCCCACCTGTGATCCTTTCCCTTTCATAATTCTATCATTATAGTCAATCCCTTATGCCCTAACCTCTCAGACTACTCATATCTCTTCTTCCCATTTTCCCTATCCTAAATCCTACCATTCCCTATCATTTTCCCTCTCCCATATTATTTGTAGCAAATTCCCAATTCCCAACAATCAAGTGATTGTTATTGTACACCTTAATTTCACTTGACAAACTCCACTTTTCCCACTGTTCCATACTCCTCATAGTCCCTCATTTGACTTGGACATATTTGACATTGAACTAAAGGGTACCACATTCTTCTTTTCAACAAGCTACTAAAAATACACCTTGCATGGACATTATGGAGACAGACACTGAAACATCATATGAACAAGACAATGATTCTACCGCAAAGCTTAATGTACCAAGAAGGCCTCATAAGGGTGGCAGACGTGTGAGAGAAGAGCCCACCTCATTGACTCAATTGCAGGCCTGCCCACTTGCCATGGCATGTTGCCAACAATAGTCATGATTTTAGTATTGTGAGATGATTTCTCAGATTCAGTATCATCAGGAGTTGGCTCGGTTGTTTTTTTTACATTTGCATGATGGTCAGGTAACTCTTGCTGGTGTAAATTTCACCTTCACACCAGAAACCATTTCTCAAGTAACAGGAATACCGAATATAGGTGAGGAGTGGAACAAAAGACAGCAGGTAGAAAGGGTACATTATGAACCATATATCAGGCCTAGCTATGTGAGACAACTCAGCAGGGTGTTCCCATTCTGGTTTTTGAAAGAATCCTATGCGCCATTGATGAGGCTCATTATCAGATATTTCAATTGTGAAGGTTGCTTCTCACGCCTCTATGCATACCATATCAGGTTATTGATGCATTTCACGAGAGTGAAGATGATGAACATTCCATATTTCATGTGCTGAAACATCGAGAGGATGACCACTCTTGTGCAAAAGAAGACTCCTGAACAACAGTACAACAATATTTAGCACTATGCGCTCATCAAGATCATTGTTGTGCATTAGCTTGGTTTGCAGGGTATCACATGGGAAGACTTCATTTCCCGTGAGTTTTTCATAGCTTCAGCAACTCATCAGGAGGTTGTCCATGATGCAAGTGAACCTTAACATCAGCATGGAGGTCAGGAGGCGGAGACTACTAGTGTACCGACATATGTCACCTATCAGAGAGGCATGAGATGATTATTTGCAGCAACCCGACGAGTACTATCTCCACCTGGGGTGGAAGGGGTTGCGTTGCCATCATCAGCAGCACAGGTATAGGTACAGGATAGAGGCAAGAAGCCTATGTAAGATGAGGGCCCTTCAGGAGGCCAAGACACTGATTTCATCCTCATTGGTGATGATGTGAGCTCGCCTAACTTAAAGCTGAGGGGGATTATTCAGGAGTAGACGGCCAAGATAGATTCATTGATCGACAAGTTGCAGAGAGCTCAATGGGTCATAAACTATTTGGAGCAGTGAAATAAATAGTTGGAGGATCAACATACAGTCATGGAGTTATAAAACATTTGGAGGAACCGTCAGGCTACCCAAAGGAGAAGGGTGGAGCTCACTTCACTTGAGCAAGAGATCAATGCCGATCGAGAATCTTGGCTTGATAGGATCAACATTCATCTTGAGAAGCTGTTGGCGAAGGAAAACAAGGACAAGGACATGCTTAGGCACATGAAAAATCATTATTGAGCACGAAATCATGTTTGCAAAGCGAGGATCAAAATCTTGAAGGCAAGACTAAGGAGGGCACTAAAACGACGCAAAAGGCATGTTAGGCTCCAAATCTTGGCCAAAGCTTCTTTGGCTAAGCATGAGACTCAGTGATAGACCTTTAGTCCAAATTTCAGCAAATTTGGAGAAAATTGCTCAATTTTGAATTTTTTGGCTTCAAAACAGGTTTTCCTACCCAACGCGTAGTGCCACTTGGCGCACGCTTATAATTGGGAGATCTTCTAGAGGAAAACTTTGCATTTCTAGATTTTTTATGAAAATTTATGCATGCTCATGAATTACCTAAGGATTTAATCAAGTTCTGGGTTGCCTAAAGGGTCAAAAACACACAAAAAATGACCTCTCTGCCACCTTTTGCACCCACAGGAAGCAGTCTTGGGAGATTGAAGTTTTGGAGGGGCAAATGACATCCAAATCCAGCAATGCCACTTGGATCAGAAAGTAGACAGGCAGGGCTTTCCCACGAGCTATCAGGAGCTCAATTTGGACTTCAGGAAGGGCCTCAAAGTCAGCCTCAAAGTTGTGCTACGCATACAAGTTTCAGGCACAGCGCATAGAGAATTTTGGCCTATTTTTCACCCTTCAGCTCAGAAATTCGCCCTGTTTTGACTAGTTTCACTTTTTCATGTAACTCTTGATCTACCATGATGTAATTTCATAACCATGATTTAATTTTGGTACATATTTACTTGTTCTAGAGGATTCATTCACTAAAAAGTGAAAATTAAATGAATGAATCAATTTCCTTCCATATAGAGGCAAGTTGTTTGATTGCCTAGATTTCAGTGCCTTGTTTAGAATTGGTTGAAACAACTCCTAGAATGATGAGATTGACCCCTAGAGGCATGGGAATGCATTAGGATGGTCTATATCATGTATGTTTTGAGTCATTTTTAGGGTTGGACACTTGGGATTGCTTGGCACTTCATTGTACATTTGATTTCTACATTCTTGGCAAAGGAAAGACCAGGGTTTTGCAGCATTTGTTGGGATCCTTGTGGCTCTGCGTTTTGGTGGTGTTTTTCTTCATGCAAGTATAAGTTCATTGATGTTTATGTATGTCATTTCCCTTCTCTTTGCTTCTGAAATTAAACAAATTTGAGTGACAAAGGTAGAATTCATGAGTTTGTTGTGCTCTATCTTTTAGTTTTATTTAATTCTCAATGTTTTCTTCAGGTTGAAGATGATCCTTGATAGCCTCTTTCCCTCTTTAGCTCCTCAACAGTCTTTTCTATCCATTCATTTAATCTAAAAGCATCAAAACTACTGCCTACCTCGCCCCAACCTGAACTCTGCAAAAAATTTGGCCTCATCCCCGAACCCAAATTTGCATTTTCATTTTTCGAAGTTAAAACCCCCAAAAAATCAAATCAAATCCTTGCACTTCATACCTAGCCTAATATTAGTTGTTAAATTGGTCATCTCAAGCCCCATCTGATTATCTTTTGCTGAGATTGACCCGGAGAGAGCCCTCTCCTGTCCTCGTAGGGCTAGCTACGAGGCTGAGCGTGGTTTGATGTGGACCTAGAAGCTTATCTTTTCAGCCTGAGGTAAATCTAGGCTCTAACACCTGCGATGGGCGAGATTGAATGAAATTCACATAGGGTTTTGGGAATATTCTCATCCTTTGAAGCCATCTAGAAGATTCCTAGACTTATCATCTCTTATGAGCTCAAAAATGGATGAGGAATGAGTTAAGTTACCTCCTCTCTTATCCCTTCCTCTATGGAAACTAACTCTATGTTTGGAAGGCCATTCAATACCCTCATTTATGACAAAACTTCCTCCTTTGGCCTATAAATTGAGCACTCATCTAAGTGATTGGGGCTGGACTTTGAGAATTTATAAGGAGATACTGTTGGTGTGAGGATTGAGATTGTAAGTAAGTAGTGTTATGTTGATGGAGTGTTGTGCTATTGATGTGATGTTGGTTGGAACCCAAGCTGAAAGAGTGACAATGGATCAGACTTCATGGTTGTAATTCTTCCTTCTACTCAATAAAGTAGTTTACACCCTTTTTCCATATGATTATCTTGATATATGATGTTTATATGCCTGAATGTATATGATTCCATTTACTTGTATTCGATAGCTCTCTTGCTTTGATTGGTTCTCTGTCCTTTGTTTATGCTTGTAGGTACTTTTTGAGCAAGTTAATTTCGAGAAGGAGTAACTGGAATCAAACAAAGGAGATGAAAGGAAAACGAAAGAACAAGTAGGTCCTTTGATCCCTTTGTCTTAATTATCGTTTATAGAAAAAGGATAAGCACTTTAAATATGTTGTTCTAGGTATAGATACCTATTGACATGGAAAATGTGCACAATGCCAATGAGGATAACTAACCCAATTGCAAGCCCTAATTAGACCTGCTTTCATTTGGAATGGCTAGCTTTGACAGGTTTTAAGGTACCCCGTAAATAGTTTGAACATGTCGAAAGATTACTTCCAGGAGGAAGACTTCAGTTAAATCAACAAAGATAAAGTAGCAAACCTCTATGTATTAAATTCCACCTATACTACTTCTAAGTACTCTAATCTAGTCCTAGCTATCCTAATCTATCTTGCAGAATCATAATAAAGAGGTTTAAACATAATATATATGTTTAGCAGGAGCATGACAAAAAAGATTAAACATCATGTATAGATTCAAGTCCAAATGGATCAATCATTGAATTCATAGCTTAGAACACTGTATTAAAGATAAATTGCAATCCAATCACTCATATAGGAACCCACATTCTTTTATGAAATTAAAACTTGCAACTGATGTTTAACTAATTTCAAACCAGAGACCATTCACATGTTAACCATGAAACTAAATCACATTCAATTTAAAAAGACTAACAGTGAACTGTAATTCATCAATATGTATAAATATAAATCACATTTATATTTGTGCTAGTAATAACACTCTGATCCAAAACAATGCAATGAATCTGAAACTAAAGGCTCCTTCTTCCCTCAAAAATTGTCCTCCTCATTCAAAATAAAGCAACACTATTCTTCTCGAAAATCAAAAGCTATTTCTCCTCTTCAGAGGTAATACTTATGCAAAAATCCCTGACTCTATATATACCCTGCCTCTTCATCTTCCCACCGTTTTATATCTGCAAATCAAATACACAAAGAAGGACTGCCAATGTGACTCCTAGCACGTAGAAAGCATAACGGTCAGATCGATTGCTTCCCCAAGGAAGAGAACGGATGTTGGAAAAAGAGGGACTATATGTTGCCTTCTCATGATGAATACCAAGACAACTCTGCCTACACAATGTGCAAGAAATGCATGGGATTCCGATCCAAAATGCTTGTGGCTAGACCCTTAAACACAACGCTTCTACATACAATGGCCCTTAGAATCCCCTCTTGCATCCTTTGCTTCTCACCTGCAAGGATAGCCATCATTAGCTTGATGATTGTAAACAATAGAAAAAAAATGCTTAATAAAATGTAAACTCCGCCTTCATTCATTTTATAAAACCACAGAACAAGTATGAAAAGGATTTTTTCCTGATACACAATCAAAATACAATTTCCCACTTAACTCATAAGCTTGGCACAGTTCTCAAGGGCTTCCTTTCATTGCAATCGGGTATTGGACCCTTCTCAGGTCACAAGACCCATGCCTTCCATCGCCCTAATGCCCATTTGCACTATTAAGACTCCATGGGCCCGTTTTTACACTGAAAACCTGGTCTGTTGTTATATTGAAAATTTTGAAAAACATGGGAAAACACTGGAAGTTCCACCCCAATCACTTAGGCTGGACCTCAAAAGTTATATGATGGAATCTATAAATATCACGGAGTCTCACCTATCGCATATTGCAATAGGCACAATCCTGGGGCTTCGCCAATCGTAATGTGTGATAGGGCTTTGTACCCGAAATTATATATATCTCATACTTGATGGGTCAGCAGGTCCACTATATTGTTGCGCGTAATATGTATAAGGCACGGGGCTACGCCGATATGCAATATGCGATTGGGGCCGAATCCAACAATATATACAATGTGGTTCATAGCTCCAGCTGGTCCGGAGACCAGGGGTGCGCTATTTATACACATGGCTTTGGGGCTGGACTGATAGCGATTTGCGATGGGCTCCGGACCCGAAATGCATACATTGGAATTAATAAAACTCGTCAGGTCTGGAAGCCATGATTTCCTTGTGTTATTATGATAGGCTCCAAAAAGGTTTTATGCATGCTTTGTGAAGGATTTCCACTATAAGGCATTGTGGTGGGAATAATAATGCGATGAGGGTTTTGAGGGGTTAAATAAATCACGATAAACATACGAATGAAGGACTTAAGCGAGGGATTGGTCAAAGGGCTTTACCCGTTTGTGAATGGAAGATTGGTCCCTCCATAGAGTTAAAGTTATTGGGATGAAAAGGATCATTTAGAGAGATGATACATCAGACTTATAGGGAGCCCATTTAAAATTTGCTATCAGGGCATGTTTTAATAGGGCGGTAGTTGCGGCCACAAAAAATGGAAAACCATTGGGCGAACCAGTTATCTCTGTTTCCAAATAACCTTCAGATCAATAGAACATCAAGATGTTAAAATAAAATTGAAATGCAAACTATGTAGATGGACAAGCATGGGTTCCACTTAAACATTACTACTTCAGAAGAGATAGAGACAAATAGCTTCTACTTGTTGATATTATTTTTACATGCATTCTCCAATGGCAGTATTATGGGGTTTATTAACCTTCCTCTACCTATTTCCCACTTTCAAAAATCCCTTTGGGGCCATCATTAGACTATCCAATAAGGAGAAACGACTAGGGTAAAAATAAGGAGAAAAGAAGCTAATCTTAACTTTCTGAAACAATGTAGGGATTCTAATCTTACTCTTGCATTTGCCTTCATTAAACACAGGTTAGATATAAAAAGATGAGCACTGTGGTAAATCCGAACTCTTCTCAAAAACCACCCCACAGCAATCTGCAATCCAAAATAGTTACCCTGCACGGAGGGGATACTTGGAAAGGGATTTGTGATATCGAAAAAACTAGGGTAAAAATAAGGAGAAGAGAAGCTGATCTTAGCTTTTTGAAACAATGTAGGGATTCTAATCTTACTCCTGAATTTGCCTTCATTAAACACAGGTTAGATATAAAAAGATGAGCACTGTGGTAAATCCGAACTCTTCTCAAAAACCACCCCACAGCAATCTGCAATCCAAAATAGTTACCCTGCACGGAGGGGATACTTGGAAAGAGATTCGTGATCTCGAAAAAACTAGCGTAAAAATAAGGAGAAAAGAAGCTGATCTTAGCTTTCTGAAACAATGTAGGGATTCTAATCTTACTCCTGCATTTGCCTTCATTAAATCCAGGTTAGATATAAAAAGATGAGCACTGTGGTAAATCTGAACTCTTCTCAAAAACCACCCCACAGCAATCTGCAATCCAAAATAGTTACCCTGCACGGAGGGGATACTTGGAAAGAGATTCGTGATCTCGAAAAAACTAGGGTAAAAATAAGGAGAAAAGAAGTTGATCTTAGCTTTCTGAAACAATGTATGGATTCTAATCATACTCCTGCATTTGCCTTCATTAAACATAGGTTAGATATAAAAAGATGAGCACTGTGGTAAATCCGAACCCTTCTCAAAAACCACCCCACAGCAATCTGCAATCCAAAATAGTTACCCTGCACGGAGGGGATACTTGGAAAGAGATTCGTGATCTCGAAAAAACTAGGGTAAAAATAAGGAGAAAAGAAGCTGATCTTAGCTTTCTGAAACAATGTAGGGATTCTAATCTTACTCATGCATTTGCCTTCATTAAACACATGTTAGATATAAAAAGATGAGCACTGTGGTAAATCCGAACTCTTCTCAAAAACCACCCCACAGCAATCTGCAATCCAAAATAGTTACCCTGCACGGAGGGGATACTTGGAAAGAGATTCGTGATCTCGAAAAAACTAGGGTAAAAATAAGGAGAAAAGAAGCTGATCTTAGCTTTCTGAAACAATGTAGGGATTCTAATCTTACTCCTGCATTTGCCTTCATTAAACACAGGTTAGATATAAAAAGATGAGCACTGTGGTAAATCCGAACTCTTCTCAAAAACCACCCCACAGCAATCTGCAATCCAAAATAGTTACCCTGCACAGAGGGGATACTTGGAAAGAGATTCGTGATCTCGAAAAAACTAGGGTAAAAATAAGGAGAAAAGAAGCTGATCTTAGCTTTCTGAAACAATGTAGGGATTCTAATCTTACTCCTGCATTTGCCTTCATTAAACACAGGTTAGATATAAAAAGATGAGCACTGTGGTAAATCCGAACTCTTCTCAAAAACTACCCCACAACAATCTGCAATCCAAAATAGTTACCCTGCACGAAGGGGATACTTGGAAAGAGATTCGTGATCTTGAAAAAACTAGGGTAAAAATAAGGAGAAAAGAAGCTGATCTTAGCTTTCTGAAACAATGTAGGGATTCTAATCTTACTCCTGCATTTGCCTTCATTAAACACAGGTTAGATATAAAAAGATGAGCACTGTGGTAAATCCGAACTCTTCTCAAAAACCACCCCACAGCAATCTGCAATCCAAAATAGTTACCCTGCACGGAGGGGATACTTGGAAAGAGATTCGTGATCTCGAAAAAACTAGGGTAAAAATAAGGAGAAAAGAAGTTGATCTTAGCTTTCTGAAACAATGTAGGGATTCTAATCTTACTCCTGCATTTGCCTTCATTAAACACAGGTTAGATATAAAAATATGAGCAGTGTGGTAAATCCGAACTCTTCTCAAAAACCACCCCACAGCAATCTGCAATCCAAAATAGTTACCCTGCACGGAGGGGATACTTTGAAAGAGATTCATGATCTCGAAAAAACTAGGGTAAAAATAAGGAGAAAATAAGCTGATCTTAGCTTTCTGAAACAATGTAGGGATTCTAATCTTACTCCTGCATTTGCCTTCATTAAACACAGGTTAGATATAAAAATATGAGTACTGTGGTAAATCCGAACTCTTCTCAAAAACCACCCCACAGCAATCTGCAATCCAAAATAGTTACCCTGCACAGAGGGGATACTTGGAAAGAGATTCGTGATCTCGAAAAAACTAGGGTAAAAATAAGGAGAAAAGAAGCTGATCTTAGCTTTCTGAAACAATGTATGGATTCTAATCTTACTCCTGCATTGGCCTTCATTAAACACAGGTTAGATATAAAAAGATGAGCACTATGGTAAGTCCGAAATCTTCTCAAAAACCATCCCACAGCAATCTGCAATCCAAAATAGTTACCCTGCACGGAGGGGATACTTGGAAAGAGATTCGTGATCTCGAAAAAACTAGGGTAAAAATAAGGAGAAAAGAAGCTGATCTTAGCTTTCTGAAACAATGTAGGGATTCTAATCTTACTCCTGCATTTGCCTTCATTAAACACAGGTTAGATATAAAAAGATGAGCACTGTGGTAAATCCGAACTCTTCTCAAAAACCACCCCACAGCAATCTGCAATCCAAAATAGTTACCCTGCACGGAGGGGATACTTGGAAAGAGATTCGTGATCTCGAAAAAACTAGGGTAAAAATAAGGAGAAAAGAAGTTGATCTTAGCTTTCTGAAACAATGTAGGGATTCTAATCTTACTCCTGCATTTGCCTTCATTAAACACAGGTTAGATATAAAAAGATGAGCACTGTGGTAAATCCGAACTCTTCTCAAAAACCACCCCACAGCAATCTGCAATCCAAAATAGTTACCCTGCACGGAGGGGATACTTGGAAAGAGATTCGTGATCTCGAAAAAACTAGGGTAAAAATAAGGAGAAAAGAAGCTGATCTTAGCTTTCTGAAACAATGTAGGGATTCTAATCTTACTCCTGCATTTGCCTTCATTAAACACAGGTTAGATATAAAAAGATGAGCACTGTGGTAAGTCCGAACTCTTCTCAAAAACCACCCCACAGCAATCTGCAATCCAAAATAGTTACCCTGCACGGAGGGGATACTTGGAAAGAGATTCGTGATCTCGAAAAAACTAGGGTAAAAATAAGGAGAAAAGAAGCTGATCTTAGCTTTCTGAAACAATGTCTGGATTCTAATCTTACTCCTGCATTTCCCTTCATTAAACACAGGTTAGATATAAAAAGATGAGCACTGTGGTAAATCCGAACTCTTCTCAAAAACCACCCCACAGCAATCTGCAATCCATAATAGTTACCCTGCACGGAGGGGATACTTGGAAAGAGATTCGTGATCTCGAAAAAACTAGGGTAAAAATAAGGAGAAAAGAAGTTGATCTTAGCTTTCTGAAACAATGTAGGGATTCTAATCTTACTCCTGCATTTGCCTTCATTAAACACAGGTTAGATATAAAAAGATGAGCACTGTGGTAAATCCGAACTCTTCTCAAAAAC
>APFE031730160.1:2939-13317 GCA_000404065.3 Pinus taeda | reverse complement strand
CAACACCCAAATTGTTATTCATTATTGAGTGGCGGAAAAAGGCATTGTTATTTCATCAAATGCACAACTTAGAAATGATGATAGCCAATTATGGTATGATGAAATGTGGGGTTAAGTGTGAAAATGTAAAACTTCAACAAGGTAAGTATTAACTCAAATGAAACATATTTGATATTGAAATGGGAGGATGTGATGTGGTGCTCAATGTAGAATAATTACATGTTTTGGTTACTATTATTATGGATTTCAGGGAATTATCTGTGAGTTTCACTAAACCATCAACACACTCTCACAAGGATCAAGTCTATCTCCCCTAAAATTATTAGTTCTCATCATGTGGAGAAGCTCCTAAAAAATGGCCACTTGTGTAATATTCCAATTCAATGGTGTAACAAGCATGAATCCCATCACATCAATAATACATTAAGATATTTTCAAAATCAAGTTTACACATTAATTAAATTTTGAATAATTTTCAAGTAAATGATATATATTTTCACTATGTATAATATAAATTTAATTGATAAGATTTTTTGAAATGAGGCTAAAATGCAATTGTGGATGCTTTCTAGTGCCATGTATGGGATTAAGGTTATGTGTTATTAAAAAACATATGACTCATGTGGAAGTACCTACACAAGGGATATTAGCATTCATACAAATACCATTGAGGCTAAAACCACCTCTTATCAGGTCTAAAATTTATTCTCATGATTAAGAAATTGTCTTCCTTATACACAAGGAAACAACATAATTATCCAAAGCTTAGATACATTATTTGCCTCTTCGCAAAACAACAACCAATCATTTTAAATTGTGTAATAAGCTAATTTACATTCATAATATTATCCTAACTCCTTTTTTTTAAGTCTAAACCTTCTATTAACTACAACTATAATGATTGCATAGGAATTCCTCAAAATTCTGGTAATCTTACCTCGACCAGGTTTGTTGACCATTACTAGCAGACCAAAACAGTTATACCAAAAATTACATATGCTTGCCGACCATAACCTCTGAGGCCAAAGGTGCCAAAAAAACAACAAAATAAATAGGATACCAGTAGTCATAATCAATCATAAAAATTAATAGAAGTCAGATTATCTGGCCCAGCCCCTAGTGATGGAGGAGGGCAGTAGTTGTACTTGACATGCTTCTCCAATGGGTGAGCCAAGCTTGCAAATTTACCATTTTCTCCAGAATGTGAGTTTTCCCATACAACACCACAATCACACATTCCCTTAGGTGACACTGAAAATATTGGAGTTAGTATAGAGCCGCTAAGAGGTCTTCATGATCCTCTCGACAGTTCTGCTCATATTCAGCTAGTTGTGTTTTCAGAGACTGCCACAACTTAGGTTTAACTACTCATGGGGGTCTACCACCTTTCTTTTGCAGGACTTGGCAGTGAATGTTGTGCCATGGAGCTAATGGCCTCCCTCTCTTAACAACTGCTACATATCGGGTCACCCTACCTTGACGACATCCACATGATGAGGACTCAAGCGTGATAACAATTTCCAAGTTACAAAGGTGAGGGCCTCTTCTAGGATGGGCCATGGAATGGATCCAACAACTGTAAAGGTCACCTGCAAAACACTTCATAGATGGTCATGGGGTTCTAATGGACCTGCCTTCAACCATAGTCACACTAGAGGTCATGCCTCCAAATGAACACCCACACGAAAGCCAAAAGAACCCTGCAATGAGACGAGGTGGATGGCCTAGAATGAACCCCTATTGTATTGCTCCCAAGAGAGTTATAGAGAGGCCACCACCACCTTCAAGACAACAATAGAACAGGTGAAGATTTGCTTATATGGAATATAGGAGGGTGCTTTCTCTAACTGAGACTGAACCACCAAAGACAAAGCCATCACCTCTGGCTCCAACACCTAGAAATAAGACCTCTAGAATATAGGACCCCTTTAGCACCAAACAAATGCAAACTAGAGACATAATACAAGCTCTAGAGTGAAATTCAAGAACCAAAGCAAAGATGAAGAGGAGAAAACAAGCCCCGTACCCAGATTCCTCCTCTGAAAAAAGTAGAACCACTAAATATAAAGCCACCACCTCTGACTCTAGCACCCAAAGGAGAGACCACTAGAAGAAGGAGCCTCGATAACACCAAACAAATACCAACTTGAAGTAGAAAACAAACTCTAGGATGAAATTCCAAAGCGAGAACAGAGATGGAGGGGAAAATACTAGCCCCAGACCCAAATAGCAAAAAAACACAATGAAAGATAAGCTTCACATGTCGTTGAAAGGTAGCTTGCTCAAATCGCTTCCCCATTCCTGTAGACTCTTACTAGGTGCTCCATGGAGATAATTAATAGCTGTTGCGAAGTAGTAAAAACCGACTTCCCATAATAAAAAAACACAATAGACTGAGAATACTTAGTTCTTCTGGAAGATGCCAAAGAAATTGCAGGGGAACTTGAAGAATGGGTACACACCACGTAAACTCCTCCAATACTACCGTCAATGACAAATTATTCCTGAAGGTTGGGTTAGAGTGCACACAACACCATTTGAAACCCCCCGTGTTTCGGCATACACAACCAATACAAAGCCTCAACATAATGAACCTCAACAATGTAATATGTAAACAACATGCCACTTGCAATGGTGTAAATGTCATCCTCCATGAGCTTTTTCTTGTGTACGCGCAGGGATGGTTGCCATACTTTTTGCTTCAATACCTGATGCATGGAGAGTGGTGAGAAGGTCCAATCACCTCCCCTATTGGCCTTGAGATCGCCACCCCATCGAGGAAACATTATCCTAAATCTTAATTGTCAAATGGATTATGATAAATTTTATTATAATTTATAATATAAATTATTTTGCACTATTTAATTTTACCATTTATTTTTTTTATATTATTTCAGAATTATAAAAAAAAAAGTTAATATTCCGCGTTATGTTTTGGAAATAATTTTTTTTGGTTACAAAAAGATTAAATGCAATTATAAAATGTAAGTAATTTTCAAATTTTATTTATGTATTTATATATTTTAATAAAATAAATAGAAATTGAGTTTTTGAATTTAAATCTAAAAAATATATTTATATATATTTATATTGGTTTGAATTTATTATTTATTTTATTTATTTAGTTATTAAAATAGATAAATATAATAATTATTTATAAAGGTATAGTTTTAAATTTTATATAATTTTTTAAAATAATATTGGTTTTATGTATTAAATAAAAAATAAAATAATATTTATTTAATCACAGTTATTTTATATAAATTATTTTTATTAAAACTTAATCAGATTTCGAAAAATTAAGGAATAAAAGGCCAAAAAAAATATAAACTATATCGCAGAGCATCTCAGTTATGCAGGATTGAAACTATGTTGAAAACAAATTAATACTTACTTTTTAACACAAACATTATAAAGTAAACAACCTTATAAGACTTGAAAAAAAATGGGCCTGCCTGGACTTCTTAACTCATTACTAAATATTAATTTCATATCTCAACCACTGTCAAATTTAAAAAATAAGATGCTTTCAAATTTAGAAAAATCCTGCCTAACAGCCGTACAAAAATGATAAAATTTTCAACAACGGTCTATGTAACACAACTATACGAAAGTGAAATTTGAACCTCTTTTTTGAAATGAAATGTATAAAGGCAAAATCATTGGCGAATGCGGACAGCATTCTGTTTGTATCCATTTTTCAAAAAATTCTCGATACCACAAAATTTAGGCCATACAAAACTCTCTTATCTACACTCAAATTTAAAAACAAGTTACAAATTCAATGATCTGCAATTCCTTGTGTTGCTGCCACTGTACGCACTGAGACAGAGAGTGCGATCTCCTTTTTTTCAGTGCGAAAAAAAGCTGTATATATTAATATAATTCGCAACAGAAATCTGATACAGAAGCAGCGATCTCTGTAATCAAGGAGCGAAGCAGTCCATCATCGTATCGATGGCGGAAGAAAAAGAAGAAGAAGAGAAGGAAACAGAAAACCATCTTCGGAAATAGGCATTCTTTTTATCATCCTCATCTTTGCTAATTGCCTCCAACTGTTGAGTTGTAGAGTTTGATGTCAAGGCAGGCGCATCTTTGCATAAAGAATCGGTGATCATGGTGGACTGCGGCACACTACTTGAAACTCCCTCCTTTTGTGGGGTGCGCTCACGCAGCCTTTTTAAATCGTCGGACCACAGCCTCACCATAGTAAACATTTTCTTCTCTCGCTGCTATTCCGCTCAATTCCACTCACAGCAAAAGTATGTCGATATGCCACTCAAACGTTCCTTATACAATCCAAGCTCCACGGATTAATGATCTCTGTGACGAGTTTTCTCCATTTATACACACGCTTCCATGGATGGAATGAAAGCCCCCTTTTTCTGTGTGTTGTAATTTCTTCTGTGTGCGGCGAATGGTATCATGGCTGCTGGTTTGGCTTTACATGACGGTAAGTGGGTTTCTATGATTCATTGGGCCGTAGGTGATACGGCAGGACATGACGGTCAGTGGGTTTCTATGATTCATTGGGCCGTAGGTGATACGGCGGGACAAAGTGGAACACATAGACAAACTTCTAATTCGAGCTTTTTATGTGCAAATTATTTTCATATTTACATCGAAAGCAGGTTCAGTCCATTTTTATTATTGACAGGAGTAAGATCATGTATGGTTCGACGGTAATCAAATCTCAATCTCATTGAGTACAATGACCTGCTGTGGTGATGGCTAGAGGTCTCCCATAGATTAGCCTAATCTCCCATAGATTAGGCCTGACAGTTACGGATCCACCACGTGGTTAAAAAAAAATTAAAATATGTGATGAAAAATATATTATCATAAGTTGATGAGATCAAGCTTTTTGGTTTTTATGATGATGTGTGAATATATTATCATGAGTTGATGAGATCAAGCTTTTTGGTTTTTGATAATGATGTGTGAGTGTCCACCTATTAGATGGATCAAATGTTCTACATTGTTCTCCTTTTAACAAGAATATATTATTATTCCCATCTTGATTCTTAACCAATTTTCAATTCTTCATCCCATTAAATACTTTCCATTCTTCATCATATTAAATTGCCAATTTATCTAGAGTCTTTTACCAGGATTATAACATTTCACCGTTATATATAATTTGATTGACAAGTTAAAAAGAATTTTAACCTGTATTAATTTACAAAGCTACTTTTAACTTGTATTAATTTACAATAGTTTTGTTGTTAATTTATTTTTTATCTTTTTCTTATTTGTTAATATATGAGTGATTTTCTTATTAGTTAATATAATACTCAGAGTAAATATTTTTGAGATTTTTTTAATAATTATCTAATTATATAAAACTAATTATATATAAAAGAGAAAATAAATTATTGGTTTTATATGAAAGGCGTGACAAATTTTTTAGACATTACTCTTTAATTTAGTCACTCCCATTTTTTGGGGATGTGACTTATGTTTATCTTTGATGAGAATAATTATGCTCTTTGATTATGGGAAGGGTAATCCATTTTGGTCTCCATGTTGTAGTTTGCATGAACCACCACTTGATTTACTTTATCCTTTGTTGTTGTTTTTACCCAATTATCAATATGATTCTTGAACAAGCTATCAACTTGGTGAGCCACTTGAATGGTGCAATTTAGGTTGCTTAGAAAGACATGAGAAAGGTGTAGCCACTTGAACTGCACCATTTC
Source organism: Pinus taeda (assembly GCA_000404065.3). Classification (NCBI taxonomy): domain Eukaryota; kingdom Viridiplantae; phylum Streptophyta; class Pinopsida; order Pinales; family Pinaceae; genus Pinus; species Pinus taeda. Next base: position 7,618 of record APFE031730160.1, on the reverse strand, counting down.
AAGTCATTGAGAAAGACATGAGAAATGCATGTGAATGGGTTATGAGCCTACATCAAACATAATTTATGCATATTCTCGATTTGCAACTCCCTCATGTAGTTCATAGCATAGAGGGAGAGGTGAGATCTATTTCAAGTGGAATTCTTTGTTAAAAATACAAAATACAATACATTAGAAATTAATACTAAAAATATTAATGTATGTAAAAATTGACACACATGTGAGCTACAAAGTGGACACACCAAATTTTGACTTTTAAATTTTACATGCATCATCATCCTTCTCTAGCTTGTTCTCTAAATCTCCAACACCCGATAGCTTTAGATGAGCTCAAAGCTCATAGATTGTGTTTGGAAAGAGGTAAGAATTGCAGGGAATATGAATGGTATAAAATAAAATTCTTAATATGACTCAATTTTCAATTCCCTGGAGTAAAATAGACATTCTAATTTTCTCTTGAATTTACTTCGTATTTGGCATTCCAGGAGATCCTGTTGTTGAGACAACTCAAGGAGTTTGTTGTTGAGACAACTCAAGGAGTTTATTTAGTTTTTGTTGGTCCTAGAACGAATCCATATGAAGTGATTACTAGTGCAGTAGAGTGAGAACATTTCCATGTTCCAACTTTCTTATTTAATTTCATCTCTTTTGGAACATTTCAAATTTTAGTATTAATGTTATATGATTAAAATCAATTATTGATAACGCAAGGTTGTTGAGAGGCATTCTAAAAATTTCTTGTTTAACTTTCTCTCTTTTGGAACTTCTCATATTTCAGAATCAATTTTATATGATTAACGTCAACTATTGATAGAGCAGGGCTGTTGAGAGGCACTATTAAACCTTTGTCCATCGTGAAAGAAAGACAGTAATTTCTCATGGAATTGTAGCTTGGTTCTTTCCAATGGTGTCTGAATTTGTTCTGTGTGCTAAAAGGTTTAACTCACCTTGAATTTTAATTGAGAATGACACATATCCATGTATTGTTTTACTAAGTCATTATAAGTTCTCGCTGGTTCTCTGTAGTCTTATGATTTGAATATTTCTCTTGCAGTTACCTGATATACTCAATTGGTTTGGGTGGTGTACATGGAACAAATTTTCCACAGATGTCACAGCTGAGAGTGTAAAACAAGGTTTAGAAAGTTATATTATTCCCCCCCCCCCCCCCCTTTTATGTTCTGTAATCGTATATAAACTCTTGTTGAGATGTAGTTACACTGTGACCTTATCCTAAGGGTCTAGTTCCAAATGTTTGTGATTTTTTTGTATTTCTTTAATGGTCTAGAGAAAGGTGGCACCCATTCAAAGTTTCTACTTCTTGATGATGGCTGTAATTTTTTTGAAATGGAATCTAATACAAAGCCTCCTCCAATTGGAAATACAACAAAGTAGGCTTGACCTTCTTTTTTCTTCAAATATGACATTTGAAGACAATAATTCATATCTCTTTGAAATCTAAAGATAATTTCCTTTTGATCCCGAATCTTCTTCCAATATGAAGATAATTTCCTTTTTATTTTCAAAGTTCTTATAGTCTGAAGATAATTTCATTTTGATGCTCAATTTTCTAGTGGAACTCTAAACATTCTATGGGCTCATAATTCAATTTTGCAAATTGGCTGACACATGTCAAAGAGAATTATAAGTTTCTAAAAGATGGAAAGATTGGTCAAAGACAAGAGGATCCTGCTTTGGTCCTTGGACACATTGTTATAGAAACAAAGAAGACCCACAATTTAAAGTAAGATACCTTAGCTGCCCACTAGGAATTAATCAATTATACTCCTTATTTATCTATATGCTCCAAACCCTTCATTCTAGCACTTGCCTCCTGAATTCATAAGCTACATTCTTTGTTTAGTGACTAGTTGATATATTTAAACTATAATTTGTATATGCATACTAATTTCCTCCATAGTTGATTTGGAATGCTACTTTGTTCTCAATTTATATTAAATTTGTATTATTCCAGGTAAATTTATTTTTGCCATGCTATCACTAGTTACTGGAGGAGTGAAGCCCAATGTTTCTGGAATGGAGCATTATAATTCAAATTTCTCGTTCCCTATTTAGCCTCATGGGATTCTTCTTCACCAACCCGGCGAGGCATTAGAATGCATAAAATTAAATGGATTGGGCTTAGTCCATCCCAAAATTGCATTTCAATGTTATGACGATGTCCACTCCTATCTAGCAAGTGTTGGCATTAATGGTGTCAAAGTGGACATCCAGAGTATTATCGAGACATTAGGTGTAGGCCATGGTGGTCATGTTAAATTGGACAGCCAGTATTACCAAGCAATGGAGGCTTCTATTTCTCGAAATTTCCCTGATAATGGGATAATTGCTTGTATGAGTCATAATCTTGATGGCCTTTACAAGTCAGTGCCATAGGATTGTGTATGCTTGCTTGTAGTAAACAAACAATCTGACCAATCTTTTCTCTCCCTTGACTGTAACAATAACAAATTTGTGTTTAATTGTTTATACAGTTCCAAACAGAGTGATGTTAAAAGAGCCTCTGATGATTTATGGCCAAGGGATCCTACATCACATACCATTCATATTACTTCTATAGCCTACAACAACATTTTATTGGGAGAGTTTATGCAGCCTGATTGGGATATGTTCCATGTAATGCCCCTTATAATATATCTAATGTCTATACTTCCAAGTTTATTTTCCGAGCTTCAAATCTACTAGCAATAGCTGATTATTATATATTTAGGCTGATATGCCTTTCTTTTAAATCAGTTAACCTCACAATTTTGTCTACCATTTTTACTGACTTGTGACACTTGTCTAATAACTCTATCTTTATTCTCGTGATATCTGTCGTTACGCCTATGATTTCCACCAACTCCATTTTCGGAACTTCACACTCTAAGAGCGAGTTCCATGGTCGCGAATTCATCAGGTATAGCCACAAAGAAGTTACTATTTGCTACACTTGTTGTCTTTGATGGACTCTGCAATCAAACCTTTGTACATAATCCAAACCAGAGCATTCTTAGGAAAGAGAATGTTGAGAGTATCGGTGATTGTGATAATGACAGTGGAAATGGGGTATCCTTCCATGGACAAAATTATACAAATGAGGACCCTATGAACCCCTCCATTGACAAAAATCAACTCACACAATCTACAGGTCAGCAGAGATGAGAAATGAAGGGTTTTAGGAATAGGAAGATGGTGAAAATAGCTAGGATTGGAGGTAGAATCTTCTTCATCCTCCTTTGAGTTACAAGTCTATCGACAAAGTAGGATAGTAGGGAGAAGACAAATTTGGATAGATCTAGTGTACCAAAGCTAGTGTAGAAAATTGAAGAGAATATTAATAAAGGATATAATAAAGGTTGACTGCATGATATGATATGAAATAGTTGGACGATCAGCGACAATTTGGTCTTGTGGTAGTTGGTATGCCATTGTTCACGTGCATTGTGTAAGGAAATGGGCAAAACCTCCATCCTCTGTACATTTTTCGGCTGGGAAAAGTCAGGGTTCCAACTAGAGATGCCATTATTATTAGTTTGTGCAACTTTCACTCCCAGAACATCTTCATTACTATTGTTTTTTTTTGGAAGGTGCAAGAGCCAGAAGTAGAATATTATCTCACTCCAAATTAATGTGGAGGACCATGTGGGAAGCCACTTGAAAAGGAAAAGAAAACTACCAATTGCTCACATAAATGTACTCTTCAAGGTCATCTAAGGACTTTCCCACATTTCTCAGTAATGGATCCCCCCAACGTTGTTCGTGTGGTAAAACAACAATTACAAGGAGATATTTTAATTGTAAATCAGTTGAATCATGTGGACAGTGCTGCAAAAAGCCTCTCAAATGTGGACACTATTATTGTGACAATGTTTGCCATGAAGGCCCATGTGATCCTTGCAAGGTTCTAATAAAAGCTTCATGCTTTTGTGGGGAAAAGGAGGAGATGACACTTTGTGTCGATATGGAGATCCAAGGGGAAACGGACTGGAAAATTGGTGTATTTGCATGTAAGAACTCGTGCATGAAAATCCTTTCCTCTCAAAATCATAAGTGTAACAAGAAATGTCATCCTGGAGAATGTGGAGAGTGTGAACTATCACCTAGGAAGGTCAAATATTTCCCCTGTGGTAAAACTCAGTTGCAAAATAAGAGGAAGAGTTGTATGGATAGCGTACCAACCTCCTTAGAGGTATGTGAGAAGCTTCTTCCATGTGGAAAACATTTGTGTATAAATGTCCTCCTTGTTTGGAAAGTCTCCCAACTCCCTCGCCCCAACTCCCCGTTGGATATCAATGTCTGTCTACAGCTGTAGATCATTCGCCTCCCGACAATGAGATTGGTTCACATTCTTCTCTTGTCCAGGCCCCTCTTCCCGAACCTGGCTGTGCCCAGCCGGTTCCAGACCAACCATTGGTCGGAAAGAGTGTCGACTGGAGTTCACCTCCTATCGACCACTCTGTTTCGGAAAAGAAAAATTCCCATGTTCTTCTCGTCTCATCGAATTCTCCTGAGCTTGATAATGGTTTTCCCGTCCCAGCCTCTCCAGAGAATTGCGATTCGGTTCCTTCCGAGCAGGGGGGCAACCATATGGTTCCCCCACCAAGTAGTTCGATCGTTTCCTTCGATTGGAGTCGTTTGACTACCCCTCCCCTTCCATCCCATGTGCCTTTCTGGGT
>APFE031730157.1:740317-794728 GCA_000404065.3 Pinus taeda | reverse complement strand
CAACTCTCTAAGCTTCTTCAAGGGTTTGAGGGGCTCTTTCTTTCAATTGGTAGGCCATATCTGGGTCAAATCCATCTGGGAATTTGTATAAGGCTAAATCCGGGGGAGGTCTTAGGTTTTGAGGTATAGCATTATAAACATTGTTGAACCTAGCACAATATTCCAAAACTGTCTCTTGGGGACCTCTTATGATCATGTCATATTCACCAAGTATGTGTAAAGGGTCCTTCTTTTTCTCCCATCTATTTGTGAAGGATTGGTAGAGCTCATCAGGGGTAGTTATGCTGTTTGCAGGTAGAGATCTAAACCATGTCCTTACATCGCCTGTTAAGCTTTGGACAAATATTCTCATCCTTACAGTTTCATCATCAATCTCATAGTTTTCAAAATGATCTTGCATTCTCTTAGCATGTTGGATGGCAGAATAAGGGCCAGTGGAGTCAAAGTATGAGATTTTGGCCTGATAGTCTTGAGGTAAGGCCACTGGATTGACAGGCAGTTGCAGAGGCGCATACCTGGCCATATTTGCTGGATTCTGGGGGTTAACTAGGACAACTGGAACTAGCAGAACAAAAGGTATCACAGGGGTAACAGGTATAGAGGGTATAACAGAATGGAATGGAAGAACTTGTGTGGGAGAAGAAGGGATTAGTGGGGAACTTTGGGATGTTGATGGGGAACTAGGGGAATTAGGGGTAGAACGGAATAGGACCTTGACTGGAGTGGGGATTGAGTCAGGAAGCTCTGGCTGTGGACTAATGTTAGCAAGTTGATCTTGTATTTGCTGGTTCCTAACAAACTTGGGGATTGTATTGGGATTTTCGAATATAGTGGGAGGGTTGGGGTTAGGGTTATTCCTTGTGTACCTGAGATTCTTCTTGGGAGCCAGCTTTTGAGCAAGTCCTATAAGGTTTTATGAAGGCTTTGTATAGCAAGGACTAGACAGGAGCTCTAAATTCTGTATGTCTGTATAGGGTGAAAGGAAATCTAAGTCAGCTCTACCTTAGGCTGCAAATTTTTGTATAGGAGCAGCTTAAAGGTGTCTTGACTGATGTTCAGACTCCGAGTGTGATTTCTTGGTAGATTTTCAGATCTTTAGATCCTGAAGGTCCCCAGTGGAGTCGCCATTTATGTTAACACCCAGGTTGTCCTCTTTGACTACCAAGAGGATACGGCCGGGGTAACCACTAACCAATCTTTGGGCTGCAACTCCTAGCCTAGCTGCAGTCAGAGAGGGCTCTCTCTATAAGGTTGTGTCACTGCTTTCAGTGAAGGTTTTAGGCTAGTTATGGAGTGAATTTTTTGGTTGTTTTTGTATTTGGTTGGGAGGATGCTTCTGATTTCCTTGAAGTATATCAGTAGGTGAAGTTAATCCATTGGGCAATGGGGTCTGGGACAGTTTTCTTTTGAGGTCTTGATTTCAGTGAGTGGAAAAGCTGTAGGGCCTGTGTGCATTCCATGAAACAAACTGTAAATAGTGAGAATGAGGTGACAACAACTAGCAAAGAGCAGTTAAGAATTCTTTACTTAAGTTGAATATTACAAAGAGGCTTGTGATTTAGGAGCAATTGCTTGAATTCCTAAAACAACAACATACTGTGATGACATAGTATTAAAGGTAGCAGCGAAGAATTACTCTTTAAATACTGTATCAGAAGAAAACATATAAGATAGTTTAGATTGAGTTCAGGGTAGCCAATGACTAAATCCTGAGACTATTCTTTCTCTTTACTACCTAGATTTTCAAAGTGTACAGAAAGACATGGAAAACATATGAAATAACAATGATTACAGGTGAAATAAAGAGCCATGAGGAAAACGTATTGAGCCATGAAATACACAGGAATCCTGCAACTTTGAGCCACACAACATCAGGAGATCAAGAGACAAACATCTTTGAAGAAATCCCACTGCCTTTTGTATTAACTGTCTGAGAGTTTACAATATCAGAATAACAGAGAAGATATCGAGAGATTTCTTACATCCGGAGTCCAACCCTTCTAAACAAACGCGAAGGGAAATATATAGAGGTTACATACAAAAATATCTCAGGAATGGAGTCATCTGAGAGGAAAATATCTCTTCCATTTGTACAGGAGAGTAGATGAGAAGTAAATGTAAACATAAATGCCTCTTAAAAGCCTTTAACTCCTGTCAGGATAGATTTTTGACCTTTGGGCACTGCGGAGTTAGCTGCGCGGCTTTATCATAAATGTAGCATAAAGCGCTTTACCACTCTGATCTTTTATATCTTCTTGACCCTACCACCTGTACCTACTGATACTGCTGCTAATGCCGAGTACCTGTGCTGAGTTGGCTCAGCGTCTTCATACTTGCTGTAATGGCTTTGCCCACCTGTACATGTAATGTAAACCCTATTGTAAAAAAGATTTAATCCTCAACTTTGATTCAAAAGTAACTTTATCAAATCCTGCCATGTGTCTGAGGGGGAAGCTGATGCCTCAAAATTGACCCTAAGGTCTCATCAGCTTCTATGTACTTATAGAAATGAGGAGGCTCATCAAACAGATGTGCTACTTCATTTTTAATAAAAAACAAATTATCTATCTTTCAAAAAGAGCCTGTCCTGTTAATGGGCCTGCTGAAGATGACCCAGGTGTATCAGCAATCTGAATTGCTGCAAAAGTGCTCACCCTCTTGATGTATTTCTCATGAGAGAGAAGACTCCCTGATTCTACCAAGCTGGGAAGCCCTCTGTCCTGCAGGGCTGTGAACCTATTCTGAAACCTATATATATCTGCCTGTATATCATGGATTTTCCTATCCAGGGTCTGAATTAGGTTCTTCATTGTTGTGGTTCTTTTGATTAGGGAAATGGTTTCAATTCTATTAGAAATTCCCATTCGTATCAGCTGAGAACCAGTCCTATAGTTAAGACCTCAATCATCTTAGGGGCAAGGTCTGCCATGTTGCCAAGAGAATTTCTTGCTCTGTGCAGTTCTTTTCTTGCCCTGCCAATGAGTCCTATCTGTTCATATATAGCATTAATGTACTCCCACTGGTTAGTTATTGATTCTCCAATGGCAGTCCAAATCACTTGCTTGATCTCTGCTGTCACTTTCTCAAAATTGAGCTGCTTTTCCAGCTCTGCAATTGTCTTTCTTAGGGCTTTTACTTCCCTCTCCCTCTCAGCCACCTTTTGCTTAGATTTATGATATTTTTCTTCTATCTTTGCTAAGCTTTCCTTGGCCTTATTGAGCTCTGACATTTGAGCCTCCAGCACTTGAAGTTCTTGCCTTAATTTTTGCATATCCAGGCTCTCGGCCTGCTCTGTTGGTTGTGCTGTAGTAGCTGCTTCTGTTGTGGCTGGCTCTGTTGTAGCTGGAGCTATTTCTGATTCCTTTTGCTCTGGAGGGATGTCCTCTTTAGGGGTCTCCTCGAGATCTATCATCTCTGTGGGTGGCTTGGAAGACTGCCCTGTTTCTCCCCTTTGTATAGTTGCTTCCAGGGTATTCTCTGTATCCTGCAGCTTTTGCTGGGTGTCCACCAGTTCTTTATATAAGCTCATCAAAAGTGCAGTGACATCCTTTTCTCTTCTCTGTTGGGCCACCTCATCTGTCTGAGGATGCAGCGTTGGTGGGATCTTCATCTTCTTCTTGATTGCAGCTACATCTGCATCCCTTAGTTTAAGGACCTCCTGTATGGCCTTAACATCGTTGGGATCATGCCCAAATTCTATGATGATTTCTTCTAGTGGCTTGATTCTTTTGTCCTTGGCTTGAGAGGATGCCCTTTCCAACTCAAGCTGAGCTGCAGTGTTATTTAAACTGTTTTGCAGCCTATAATTTACCAAGGTCTTGTCTGCCAGGGTAGCATAGACCATCTCACCCGTCTGCTTATGGAGCTCGATCTGGTCCATGGGGTGGATGTCTTTTGCAAGGACTTCTAAGTTTGTCCTTATATAATCAGCAGGTGTTTGAGGATGCGGCACTATCGGGGCAAAATGGCTCATTACTAGCTTGCTTTCTTGCACATCAAAAGCATCCATTAGTCTTTGTTGATTTGTAGGGGCCATGTTCAACAAATGATTGTAGAGCTTGATTTTGAGTGGCTCACGTCTCCTCTTAGCATCCCTTTATGCTTGGAGCTGCACTCTTTCCATGTCCTGAGGAGCTGACCTCCCCAAGTGCTGTCCTATCTTGCTCTTGCTGTAATGAGCTGGCAGAGGTCTCAAGGCTTTGCATTTCTTCTTCTGAAAATGGATTGAGCCTTTGCCTTTTTTCTGGACCTTCTGTGAGAGGGGTATCCCTCTCCCTTTTCCTGCTGATGTCCTCCCTCAGAGGGGTTTGGAGGACTGAAGAGTCGACCCTAGAATCTTGTCTAGGAGGCGCCATGCTGGTTGTTTTATCTTGGGTGGCGGCCTGACCTTCTCCTTTTTGCTGTTCCTGATCCTGTTGATCAGTTTCTTGCTGATTTTGTTGCTGTTGCTCCTGCTGGCCCTCCGTTTCTTCCATTACCTTGCCCTTTCCTTTGTCCTGCCCCTGATTTGACGTTTGTGTTGCCCCTTCTTGTGTTGCTGATGAGGAAGCTGGCACTGTTGCGTGAGAACTTGGCAGGGGAGGCACCTGAGAAGGACATTCCAAGTCAGCCATTTTCAATAAATGTCTCTTAGCCCTGTCATTTAGCTCTTCTTGGGTCAGAGGCTCTATCAAGGTATTTTTATGCCATTTTGGCTGGTTTTCATGTCTTGTTATGAGGAGCATGTTATTATGCTCATAACTGGAGAGTTTGTATTTTAGTCTCCTCTTGGATATAAAGCCATTGGGGTCATATGGTTTCCATAGGAAGCTTTGTGTTAGGCCAAGGCCATCCAACATTCTCTCTGCCTCCTTCCATCCTTCTCTTTTGTTTAAAACCAAATGCCCAAGCTGGTTTTTGACTTTGAGTTGTGCCTTCTTGCCCCTACCTGAAAAATGGATCAGATCAGCATGGGCGAATTGTCTGAAATACTCCAAGGCAAAGAGCCTCATAGGCACATACTTGGGTAGCCTGAAAGGGCGCAACTCACACCCATATATCCTAAGCACTGTATGATGCTGGTAGAAATACCAGTCCCCTATGCTGTAAGCAGTGGATAGTTGCAATATCCTCTTCATTTCCTCAGTGAGTCTTGGAGGAGGTTCTGTCATAAGTAGATATAGGGCCGGATGAATGAACAGATCTATGAACTCACAATATGTATAGGGTGAGTAGAAATTTCTATGGAATATTGAGCTCCAATATACAACTGATCTAGGGTTTCCTGCTGCATCATTTCTCTTGATTTCAAAAGAGAATTTATCATATTGGTGATACAGAATAAGATGATAAATATATGAGGTGTATCTGAACACCCTCTCTCTAGGTAAGTGCAGGAACTTCTCATGTATTTTGTCCGAGATGTATGTGGCATAGTTGTAGCAGATAGGGGTCTTTCCAGGGGCAAACATTAACATCATGACTAGCACAGTTTCCTCTATAAACTCCATTGATTTATATCCCAGAACTAAGCTTACCATATGGGCCAGATCTAATCCAAGTTGATTTAAGTATCCATCAAAGATAGGAGGATGCAGCACTCTGTCTGATTTGCTAACAAATAGTTGATTAAACTTCAGGATCTCTGCCTCTGTAAGTGTTCTGGTCCCTTGGTTGATTAAGTCCAGCAGGGATAAAGGAACCAATTTCTTGTTGGTTTTGAACTGAACCATGTCCCTGATGGCCTGAGGGGTGGTATAGAATACAACTTCACCCTTGGGATTGACTACAGCTCTCTGTGATGGCTCATAACAACTGGCACATAGGTAGATGAGATCAAGGAATTGTCTGACTAGAGGCATTTTAAAAGTTGGCAGGGCAGACTCCCAAATGCCTAGGATATCTGTTCCATCTCTGTGCTTAGCCCTGAACTCATTTAGCAGGCGAATATGAGGGGTGCATCCTTCTCTGGAGTCTTCTGAGATCTGATAATCTAGGTCTGCCAGATCCTGCCAGTCTAGATCTCTCTGAGGAGCATTCAGAGGAGTGACATTAAGGACTTCAGGTGTCTCCATGTTTTATACAAATTATCTCTGAAATGCTGCTTGAAATAGCGAAATTGATGGGAACCAGGCTTAACAGGGTTGGTGTACAGTCAAGGATAACAATGCTGGGCTTTTTAAGGAGGGTTTTCAGCAGCAGAAAGACCTCCCTTATCAGTTTGGGAGTTATGCAGGAGTTCACGGTTGCGCGAACAGGGTAGGTTTTTTAACAGGATTTGCAGTCAATTCGGGGTCTCCGACACTATGTTTTACTTTTAAATGGTCGAATAGGGTAAAACACAGTTGGTTTATCGGTGAATTTCACGACTTAATGGCTTTTATGGTGGTTTTTACAAGCAATTTAAGAAAAACCAGTTCACAGGAGGACGAGGCTGAAATACCTGTTTAACAGTGGTCTGAACTGAAGAATGTAGCTGGGTTTGCGTGCTGGGTGCTTTGAAAATTGGTTGCAGGCTGACTGGTGGCGCAGGCGTCGTAAATTACATGCAGGGAGCTTAACAGCAAATTTCCGAAAATTATGAAAAATGGTGAAAAATGGCGAAAATATGGATTTTTGGCTTTATTGGCGTGCTTTTTGGATGACGTCAGCATGACGTCATCACGGGGGCCCGGGTTGGGTGACGTCATCATGACGTCACCGGGTGACGTGGCGGTCAACGGCAGGTCCACGAGGGCGGTGAGGTGGCGGCCAGGTGGGCGAATGAGGGACGAGGCGGGCGGATGTGGCAGTGACGTGCGCGGCAGCAGGGCGCAGACGTGGGCGGGACAGGTGTCGCAATATCGGAACGGGCCTTGTACGATGAACGGACTGTCAGGCGATGCTCCGATGCAATCAGGGAATGACGCATGTCTCGGCGTGATGCTGGCCTGACGCAAGCGTCTGACAGATATCGGAAGGTATCTGTCAGACACGTAAGGCCTTCCGATATTGATATAGGCCGTGGATCTGGAAGCGGGCGATCGAACGGCCGTCGGGCGCCCAACTTGTGCGAACGGTAGCTCCTCCTGCGGTTAACTTGCGGTCGTCGGGATTGCCCGAAATGATCATCCGCCGTAGATCTGGACCCGGCTCCATCTGACAGTCATCGGACAAGCAATCTGCACGATGCATAAATATGTCCTGTCGGGCAATAAACAATAATTTTTATTTGCAAAACGTGTTTAATCAACCAACCTTAGAGAAATGGAATTTCGGGTTTTTATACAAGGTTCGGGCATAACTCATTTGTAAAGGCGGAGACTATAGGAAATGGGGTTAAATGGCTCTTATGCAATGTGAATGGGCAAATAACCCCCGACCTTAGGATAAGGCGGGGAAGGGTGATTTTACAATGTTTTCCGCCCCTTTAAGTGTTTTATGCGTTTTTAAAGGTTTTTCAATGTTTTTTCAAGGTTTTTCAAGGCAAAATGGAACTTTTGGGTAGGGAAACTGGTTTGAGGTGGATCAAGGGTGAGTCATGGGTTCTTGACCTTGACCAGGTGTCAAATCAAGTCCCAGGGTGAGAATATTATGGCTATAGTGCCAAGGAGGAGATATTTATGCATTGTGGGGTTTATACACCATGGTGTTTATAATACTAGGGATAAAGGGGTGTAAGGAGCTAAGTAGTAGAGTTAGTTGTTAATATGGAGGGAACATATGAGTGAGGGCTAGATCAACCAAGTTTTCTTTGAAAATAACTTGAAATCAGGAGTAGATCAAAATGAAAAGATTTTTGCACAAGAAATGTGGCTTCTTAAAACCATAAGAATGTAAAACATTTGAATTTCTATGCTTTGTGCAACTTGGGGAAAGGGTGTTAGTGATGAGTAAGATACAAATGAGAAACAAGGGAGTTAGTCATGCTCCAGAGTGTTGCTCTTCCTGTAGATGTTTCAGCAACTTTGATTTTGAAAGAGACACCAGTTCTGCAACCCCATCTACCTACCCAACTATTTCTTCTAACATTTTTTGTTCCTTCTTGGAGGGTGCACTTGGACTTGCAAACCTTTTTGAATGCCTTTTCTTTTCATTGGCTTTTTTCTTTCATCTCCTATCTAATACAACCCTTATTCCTTCCAAGGTCCCAGATTAAGCAGTTGGGAACCTTAGCTTCTCTACCTAGCTACTGATCTGCCAAGATTAAACAGTTTGGACAGATTTCATTCTCTATTCTACAACATAAATTGAAAACATGGCATGATCCAGATTAGACTATTGGACCATCCATCAAAATTGAGTTCTTATGAAACTGAGACAGACATTGTCTTCCTAAGGAAATATGGGATCTTTGCATTGTCAAAGCAGAGCATATTTGGATCTTTGATATCCAATCATGAAATATGAAACCTATTGGTATAGGTATCCAACAAAGGGCACCTTGGATGATGAAGAGCTCACTGAAGAAGAAAAATTAGAGAAAGACATGAAAGAAATTGATAAAATGATTGACCTGGATTATGTTGCACAGGTCACCTTCACACAGCCTCAACCAGTGGGAGCAAGCACATCAACTGCTACTTCACGGCAGCCAACTAAGGAGGCCATATCATCACCAGAAAAGGGCAAAGAAATTGAGCATTCTGTACAGCAAAGCACAATGGAGGAGTAGCCATCCTCAAATCCGGAAAAGGGTCAAGAGCAAAGCCATTTAACACAAACAAAAGCACCTGAAATCCCTGTGCTACAAACTCCTCACAATGAGGAAAGATGTAAAAAGAGGGATAGAACAGATGGTACACCCATAGGGACATCCACGGACCAGCAAGGAGAAAAAAGACAGAGGCTAAACCCCTATGTCGAGGAGGAAATCACTAAAGAGACCATAGGAAACATCAGGGGTGAGGGGACTTCTGAGCAGCAGATCCCTCCTATCTTGGAAACATCGGCTAGCTCCTTTCAGCAGGAGCAAGAGAAACAACCAGGTGGGGAGGTTTCATCCTCCAAACAGCAGGCCCAAAGGGGCTCAAATATAAAGAAGGCATTCACGGAGATTAAAGCTAGGAATGAGACAATAAGGTTTCAGCTTTACAACCAATTAATGAGAATGGCTCCGACAAATCAACAAAGGCTAATGGCAGCCTACGATATGAAAGCAGGGAAGATGACACTCAGTCACTTCAGACCTACTACACAACAGCCACAGTCAGCTGCAGACTACATCAGCACCAATCTGGAGGTCCTAGCAAAGCTATACATCCTTTAGACCAGATTGAGTTACATAAGCAGATAGGAGAAATGGTTTATTTTACACTGGCAGACAAGGCTTTATTGGCCCATAGATTGTAGAATTCCTTGTACAATACTTTTGCCCAGTTAGAATTGGAAAATGCCTCATCATTGGCCAAGGATAATAGGATAAAATCCTTGGAGGAGATCATCATAGAGTTGGGACATGATCCCAAAGATCCCAAAGGCACACAGGCCTTGATTAGAAAAAAGAAGGAAGACATAGCATCATTAAGAAAACAAATGAAGCTGCCAGTCACCATACATCCTCAAACTGCAGAAGTAGCACAACAACAGGAAGTAGAGGATGTGGTAAGTCTACTTATGAGGATGAATCAAAGGATAATGGAAACAGAGAAAGCATTGGAGGAATCTCAACGAGGGAAATAGCCAGAGTTAGCCCCTCATCCATCCCAAACAACTCCAATAGTAACAGCTCCAATAATTACAGCTCCTTCAACAATAGTTACTACAACAGCACCTCCTCCAGGTTCAACTTCAGCAGCAGGTGCATCAACTTCAGCAGATCCAACAGCAGCAGCCTTGCAAGAGGCCAGCTTGAGCATGGAGGCCATGATGAAAGAGATTAAAGCTCTAGAATTGCAAATGGCAGAGATGAAGGAAACAAAAGAAAACCTAGCCAAGATTGAGGCTAGTTATGATAAGTCAAAAATGACAGTTGCTGAGAAAACTAGGGAAGTAAAGGCCTTGGAAATTAAGATAAAGGCCTTCGAGAAAGACCTCACTTTCCATAGAACCCTGACTGAGATAAAAACAATTTTGTGGAATAAAATTGACCAATCTCTTGCTGAACAATGGACAGGAATACAAACCATTTTTGACCAAGTAGAATTGATGGTTGTAGCTCAGCATGAAACTCATAAAGCCAAAACATTGCTAGCAGATAAGCCTGAGCAAGCCACTCAATTGATTCACTTTTTGAATACTAGTACTGGTGACCAGCTGGTAGCACTAAACATCCAGAACAGGACAGAGACTATAGTAAGAGTCAAGAAAGTGCTAACCATGCGAAATTTTGTCCAGACTATAGAAAGGAAATGCCAGGAAATGCAGATAGAGGTAAATGCTTTTAGACAAAGACTTGCAAATGTGCAAGCCAAAGGTTTACCCAGCCTGGTTACTAGTGCTGGAAGGCTACTAAAACAGGAACAGTATGCAAACAGGCTGAGTACCTTCATATAGAATCAAATCACAGCATCATCCAGCAGTACAGAAGAAGTAGTCCCTCCCTCAGGGCAGAGTTTATATGACAAGCTAGAGGATTTGTTTTACATAGAGCATGAGGTAGCACACTTTTTTCCAGTTTGGCCGAATTATTATACCTACACTGAAGCTGATGAAACATTATACAAGTTAAGAAAACATCAATTGCCAATTAAGGATTGGTGGCAAAGTCTGCTTCAGATTTTAAAGTAGTTTGAATCTCTTCTCATTTATTGACTGCATGAGAAAATTGCATTATATGGCTCAGCTACCATAAAAGTCAAATTAACAATAGGTGAAATTCACGCTAATATTCAAAGGTGCAGAATAGGTGTCACAGGACAACACTACAAGACAACATTTCAAGGAAGCGGTCACCCACCGACAGCCAAAGTCAAAAGATCAATAACACACAGGACACCTGCCACAACGAGTAAAGAGCTTTTAATTCCTCAGTTATTGTTGCGCAATTTTTCCACAAATATTCATTAATTATGTCAGAGTAGATGGATACATTGATGTCCAGATATTTCCCTATGGGATATTTTGTAAAAACTCCTATATATACTTGTAAAAGAGATGTATTGGGGGCTGATGATTTCTTTTTTCTAAACTGCGCTGTAACATATCAGACTGTGTTAATACAAATGGCCGTTGAAGTTCATTGTGTCTGAATGATCTGAAGGTGGATTGGATGTTCTAGGACTTGTTACAAAATTCCTATGTCATGCTATGGAACAATAAGTTATACTAAACTGTGTGTTATGTTCTCTATTTTCGTAAATTTCATATATGTTTCATGATCTCAATAACAGAGAAGAAGAATAGCATAGGATTTGTTTGAATGCACCCTATGTTCAATCTCTGTTGTTAATTATGTTTTCTTCAGGATTAGTCATGAATATGAATCTTAACTACTCATGTTTGCACTAGTTCTCTCATTTTGAACACTGTTTAGGAATCCTTAATTGCTCCTACACAATATTCATACACTTTCCCTCTGCCAGCATAATGAAACATTCTTTATTGCCTTTCATTCCCTGACTACATTCCATCATATCCAGATTTAACAAAAAAAAAAAAAATTGTTTCTAGCTTGCCTATCCTGCTCTGTGGTACTACCTTTCACCAAGAAACTCTTTCAACAATTACACTTGCAGTGACTCCATTGCCCAATGGAAAAAATAGTTATACACTTGCATCCCAGTTCTGTCTGAGATCACCATCCAAAAAACTGAAAACCAAACCCTGTTCATCACAACTAGCCTAAAATACTTCAAAACAAAGCTAAATTACAAAGAGAGAGCCCTCTCTGGTTGCACGTAGGCTAGGACTTGCAGCTAAAAGATTGGTTAGTGGTTACCTCAGCCGTATTCCCTACAGGAAGCAGGGAACAACCTGAGTGATAACAGGAGCCACTAATCGAAAATTGTGGTTGTGTCGTGCAAACAAGACGTTGTTGTATTATGACCTCAGAGACTTGAGGTTGACATACAATAGGCAACACTTGTACTTACGACACAGTCACAATAGCTGGCGTAGTGGGGATATTCGACATAGGTAGATTTGGTTGCATTGAATATACAACTCTTGGTTGTTGAGGAAGTATTGGCACCCAACCACTAGATGTGATTCCAGCTTGACCTAAATTTTGTTGTGAACTCTCATATGGTTGTTATCCCAGAGGGAATAATGAAAGGGCATACTGCCCCCCATATGGTGACAAACCAATCTTCAAAGGAAAGATTAGGCTTTGGAGACCGGACTGCCCAAATTGATATTGTTACGAAGGAAAAATTTGCTGAGACTCAACATAAGAAATTCCACATATTATTCCAGATGAACAAACAGGAACAGACCATACTGTCAAAACAGTCCCTGGGTGGACTTCAGCTAACAGTTGAGAGCTAGTTGGGATAGATGGTATACCACTGAACATTGTTGGAGTGGCGGAAGGAGGTTCTGCTACTACTATGTCAGATGGCATAGTCCTATATGTCAATGGTTGTTTAGACATATCAATTCTATCCAAAAGATTTCCTAGTGATTCTGCAGGAACTTGCGATTAAGGATGACTAACTTTTGTCGTAGAAGGATATAGGTGGATCCCAGTTCCAAAATGCAATGGGGTACTAGATTGAAGATCCTCTGTATTCTCTTCTATAGCAATCAGTCCAAGTGAAAGAGGTAGACCATCAAGTCCATAAAATATTTTTGGTGCCGAAGAAGGTGTAGACTCTACAACGACAGATGTTGGAAGGGTGACACCTTTTGAATCAGCCCTTGATGGAGCTAGTTCAGGAATAGAAGTGTTTACCATTACACTAGGATCAGTTCTAATGTCCTCTTGTAATTGTGGAACTTCTTCTATAGAGGCAGGGATACCAGAGATAGTTGGAGTAACTAGAGTCTCTGAGGATGTTGAAGCACAAGTTTCAAACAAACCAAGACACTTTGACCTAGTTAAATTAGTTCGCTTGGCCCAGAATGGTTTCGTTTCTGGAGTCAAAGAAAGTTGACTCGTTAGTCTCCACGAACGACATGGTTTCGATTGAATTTCTTCCACAATTGTGGATTACTTGATCAACTCAAAATAAAAAGGGGAAAATTTTATTTCGAATTAAATGAATTTTATGACGCTTTGACACAACTTGTTTTTTCAATTTTAAAGAGTCGAGAAAAAGCTAAAGGTGAATCTAGTCGCCTTCGATTTTTAATAAGCCTGAAGTGATAAGTGCTCAGATGGACATTTTCTTTTAAGGAGTTTGAAAAGGAACTAAAGTGACTACTTTGGAAATCTAGACAGAGGGATTACCAAACCAATCTCAAAACTGCAGAATACTTTTTACGGTATGGCAGTCAATCTTCCCGAATGTTGTGTTCAGTGCATTGGGATGGATAGGGCGACAGACACGGCTTCCTAAGGATAAAGTATATAGCCTATTGTGGCCTCCCAATATATACTCGACGGTACATGGTAGCATAAGTCCATACTGGCACTTGTCGTCTCAAAGAGGAGGAATCACCCAACCTATGATGAAAGTGATAGTTACCAGGCTTTACGAAGCCAAAATACGTCTCTAGCCTAGACTTCTAAATGTTGTGCATTAGGTTCCAAAGTGTTTTTATGTTCATTGAAATTTATTTTACTGTTGATCTTTCTTAAGAATTTTTCCTTTAAGGTTCACCGCGTGATGTAGATATATAATTCCTAAATGTGCAACCTAAGATGATAAACAGTCATTTACTTTCTTTTTGCAATGAAAATCTTGGCTACTAAGGAAAGAGAAGCAAGATTCTTTCAAAATAGAGCAGAGAGCACACACTAAGATGCACTGTCCTAAATAAATTTCCACGCGCAGTCTAAATGAAAATGCACATGCATGTATTTGTTTTCCGCTTTCTTAATGTATGAATGACAAAAAAAATGTTAAGTATAGATCTGAACTATTTTCTTTCAAAGCGACAATACTAACAATTTTCTTTCCAAAAAACGAAACGAAGACTAAGACGACACTTTGCGATTTCAAATCTGAAAATTGCTTTCAACACTTGAAATACTATTAATTCAAATCAAATATAATGGAAAAAGTGTAATCGACTATCAAAAATAGGAGGACTCTTTTCTTTGACTGAAAATGACACTTGCGACACTTTCAAATCAAAAGACAACAGTTCGATTAAGCTATTGTTTGTCAAGGAGAACTGTAAATGACGAAAAATACATTAAAAAATTCACAATTCTTTATACAATGGAGGCTAAATAATGCAAAGGAAGGGAGTTTCAACAGAGGTATATTGATCATAGACAACAAAACTCCTGAATAACGTTGAAGACAATGAAGAAAAAACCAAAATCTGGAGGCAGAAACAGTCTTATCTGATCATCACACCTATAGCACAGGGAAACAGGGATGCATCTCACCTACAGCACATGGGAGGTGCAATACATCTATATTGCCAATGAGAGACAGTGCGATGGTCTAGGAACGAGACTGAGCTTAGTTTTTGCTCACAGTTTGCAGCTAAGTTCAGGGGTTTAGGCTGAGCTAATGATAGGCAGTAAACACAAAGTATAGGGGCTAATCTAATGAGGCTACTTGAGCTACCACCAGGGCACTTAGGATGTTTGCAAGTCAGTTGTTCAGTTCATAAACAAACCCAGAGATTGATTGAAGAAGCGTTGATCTACTTTGCACTTGCATAGCAAATGCAGTTCAAAGGCTAGCTGGCTTAAAATCAGGCTCCATCAGTAGTTTATAAAGAAAACAAATATAAACAAGCAAACAAGCTATTTTCTCCCCAGCGGAGTCGCCATTTTGTTATTGGGAAAACTAGTGTCCATTGAGAGCTACTAGTCCCACTAAGACGGGTAGCTATCTTAGAAACAAACAAACTGAAGTTACTTGCATTTTCCTTTAGGAGAGATAGATGAGGGAGAAGCAGCGAGTACCAACCTCAATCTTTTTCTTGGCTCCTTGCTTGTTTCCTCCCTCCTTTGACAGAGCTTCACCACTCCTTCTTTACTTGTCCCGCTTCAAAGAACACCTGTAGAGTCAAAGCAGCATAATACCATCAAAGCATAGAGATCTATAACCATAAAAAATATAGGATCAAATATATATTAACCATACAAATGCATATATCAATTCAAGATTCAAAGATATATAAGAATATGGAGGAAAACTCAAATAGCTTTATTGATAGAAGTAGTAGAAGAGAGGATTACAACCCATTGGTCTGACCCAGTGCCAACCTCCCAGCATGAAAGCCCTCTTCACCTCATGAAAAGCTAGATCACCCAAGAATTTGTTGTTCCACAGAGAAACCAATAGCACTTCCTTACCAGATACAAAATTCCAGCCTCTGGATCTCTAGGATGAGGGATTCAAAAATAAATGTTTTTCCCTGATCCAGCAAAACCCCTTCAAAATCCAATCAAAACTTCGTGCTACTACACCTAGCCTAATATCATTTACTTGATCCATTCATCTTGGCTGAGATCCTTACGAAGAGAGCCCGCTCCCGGCCTAGTAGGGTTAGCTACTTAGCAAAGCATGGTTTGTGGTTACCCTGGCATTGCCTTCCTTCAGCCTGAGGTTCAATCCAGGTGATAACAAGACCAATCAACAATATGATTAGCATCATGTACATCTTTTTTAAGTAAATAAACATGAAAAACATTATGTGCACTTAATATGAGTGGCAAGGCCAATATTTAGGCCACTAGCCCTACTCTTTTAAACATTTGAAAAGCTCCATGAAATCTGGGTTTCAACTTAGCTCAGAATCCCACTTTCAGTGAGCTCTTATGTTATCACCAAAAAATGATCACCTAGACATTCTTAATGAGGTGGATTGAAATACACAATGTTGTATTAATTTTACCATAGTAAAATAACTTCCACCATGGGAAATAATTTAGTAAACCAATTTTATTCAATTATTTCCGATTAAAATTAAGAAATCCCGTGAGAATAATTGAATAAATCATTATCTATTTAATTTTCTCTAGGAATAATTATTAAATCATTATTTGATAATTATTCCTTGTCAAATTTGACTAAATCTTCTAAGAATAATTAAATAAATCACTATTTATTTATTATTCCTTAATTCTATTATTAGAATAATTGTTAAATCACAATTTAATAAATATTTCAATTTCGCGTCATTCTTAATCCTCGCAAAATAATTCATTTTATTTGTTAATTATTTATAAATAAAGATATTTAACCATTTTGAATATCTTTTCCCTCTCCAAAAAGTATAATAAAGTATTCCTAATGGTTAGATCTTTATTTGGTCAATATTATTTTATTATTCTCCATTTTCGAGATTAACCCAATACTTTTTAATAAATAAGAGGGTTGTCCATTCATTCTTCACCATGATTATTATCATCGTCACCACTATCGTCTTCTTTCATTTGACCTCCCACTTGAGTTCTACACATTGTTTTGAGTTTTTCACATAATTAGAGAGAGAATCGATGACTCAAGCATCAAGGACATCAAAGGACCCATCCCACAAAAGGGGATTCGCACACCCTTTTTCTAGATATTTTTTACCAAGTGTTATCAATAAAGATTATTATTCATTTAAAATTATTTCCATATTGGGTTATTACATTGGATATATATATTGTCGTTTATTGTTTTGGATTGCATATGTCTTTCTGTTGCAGGTTTTTACCATTTTTTTATTGCAGATCTGGAGAGTAAGTAACCAAAAATTGTTCTTAGGGTCATGTTGTAGTGGCTACAACCACACTCCAGAATTTTTCCTTAGCTTCGTTTTTGAGCCTCCCTTCCAACCTTCATAGCAGCATGTCTTGGTTCATCAAGTACACAAGCTTCAATTGTTTTCGTGCACAAAGGCAGCCTATCGATCACATCCCAATGCTCTCCCCCAAGAAATTGTGCAATTCTAGAGGGCAACCAACCTTCCCTCCATAAATTACGCAATCCTCACTGGTAGCCTGTTGAGCTCTAGAAATTATGCAATTCTGCCAGTCAACCCTCATAGAGAAAATGGTGTAATTTTCCCCAACATGGCTGCGCATCCCAAAATTTGCACAAATCAGGGCAGCAGTCACATGCTCTACCTAGAAATTGCGCAAATCTCCTAGGCAGCCAGCCCAGGATCCTAGCCAGAAACATGCATTTTCTCCCAGCAGTCGAGCGGTCTCTTGCATGTGCAGCTGAGTTGATCAGTTCCCTCCCAGACCGAGAAAAATTGACCTGCATGCATGGGCTGCTTCTCCCAAGGTAGCATGCAAAGGCATCCCTTGTTTTGGGGATCTATGTTTAGTAGTTGGAGGTTACATGCAAGGATCATTTCAGAAACCTCCCACCAAGTGTCGCTTCCCCTAGATTTGTGGCATATGCATCACAACCTCAATGTTATCAAAAATCATCAACTGGACGCTACAAAGCTAATTCCTCTCATCAACCTTGCAGCTTTGACATCCCACATTATATCTAGGAGTTGTCGGCACATTCATCTCAGTTGTTTTGGGGTAATATCGCTTTCCATGCCTTATGTTGCATTTCTGTCACTTTTTGTGTTTCGCGTTGTATGAATGATGTCTACTTGATTTCAGCGAGTGCTTGTTGTTGTTTTGATACATACTAGCTTGTACTAGCACTCTTTCAGTTTTCCTTGACATCTCACTCTTGTCACATGCATGAAAATGTTTTTCACGAATGGTCGTTGATTCAGTGACTCGCTTCACCCGCATGCATGTTGATCTATTCACTGAATCTTGCATTCATGTTTGCATGCACTGTCAATCGCTTCTACTTTCACTAAGTGTCTCCATGCATCCACTGTCATATATGTTTTTAGTTTCCCTTCGACGAATCAGACCAACCTTGCTCCGGACTCTACCTTCACTATGACAGCATTGTGCAACCTGGGGAAGGAAGCCTCTATCTTCCTCTCTAGAAATTTGGATTTTTGCCTACGAACTATCCCCCAGGACTATTTTGTGCATTTCTGAGGGACAGTGACTGCTGGCCCAGAAAATTGTGCAATGTAGTCACTAAGCCTATAGCCATTGCCAGTTGCAATTGCGCATTGTGCAATTCCAGCAGTCAGCAGCCAGACTGGACTATGCATTCCGTAGTTCCAGTAGTCATCCAGTCTCCCAACAGCCTAGACTATGCCTTTCACAGTCTTGGCAGTCTGTCTCCCAACCTCTCTGTCGAAATTGTGCAACCTTCATGATCAGTCACATAGATATGTTCAAAGTCAACTTTCAAGTTCATTTTGGTTTTTGACTAAAAGATTTCTTACCTTGAGTGTTTTCGTGTCTCCAGGTATTGCAGTTGTTCATCTGCCTCTCAGCAATGTAGGTACAATGGTTTCCAAGAGGGCAGAGTCAAAGACAACATTTAGAGCACACCTAGAGATGCAGTCGATCAAATGTTTATGAGCTTGCCTACTCATAAAGATATCAAGTTGTTCGTATACAAGAACATCAAGATATCACAGCGAGCGGCATCATGAATAGTAGTTGAAGGCAACATAAAGAACTCAATAAATGCAACAAACACAACGAATGTAGTGAATGCAGCGAACACAACGAATGCAACGAATAAAGCAAACGCAGTGAATGCAAGAGGAAGGTTGTTGACAATAAAGAAGCAAAACAAAGTTGCAAGATCAACCAGATCCACTAATGATGAAAGCAACTTTGGAGACTCCAGCTATGAGGTGATGGCATGACATGAAGATCTCGCGAAGATAAAGAGTGGAACAAAGAATGAGTTGCATGTGCTAAAGCAACAACTCAAGGAAAAACATGAAGTTGCAGAGACAAACGAATGAGTTGCAGCAGGAACAGGAATAGCAGTGGGCGAAACATGCACTTACAAATGAAATTTCTGCAACAATCCATGAAGCGCGGACTGAGGTCTCACCCGAGGTAGTAGGGGAGGGTGCTGGAACCAGGTTTCTGCACCCTTGGGATGTCTAGATGTGATCTGGAGGTTTCATGCACCATCCTGTAGTCTTGCACTGCTCTGCATCCGCGCAGATCTGTACCCAGCATACTTCTTAAGATTAATTACTTAATGATGTATTATGAATCATATCTACTTAGAAGGGTCTTTAAGCAAACATTTATCAGAATTAACCAGTTCGCACAATTGTAATATACGTAGATACACATATATTCATAACAGAGGCATATGCACACAGATTCAAATAGTTATATTAACCATACAATAACCAAATCCGCGATAATACAGATTTAATACAGAAGTTCAGAAGCAACTTATCTTTATTCACTTTCTTCACCACTACATCCAAATATGCCCTGTGCACTCAGCCGCAGGGGTCTGCGCACCCAGCTGCTGACTCTTCCATGCCTCTGCACACACAGCTAGATAGCCTCTATCTACTACGCAATCCATTGACTTGGACTTACAGACGCTTCAAGACTTTTCTCCTCAAAAACTCATGACATTTTAGATCCAAAATCATACCACAAACTAGCTACCTCTACCCATAGAGCCTCACTCTATTTGTACCTTTCCATGGATCACAATCCATGGGCGAGCTGATTCACTTATATTTCTTTACATTATTTTTGCGCAGCCTACCCTTTGACTCAACTTATTACAACCCGTGCTCTGTGTATCCCGTGGAGTCTTTAACTTATCTTTACCCAAAATTTTGGGCTTTGTGCCCCATGAACATTGCGCGGGGCTTCTGCTACACAAAAATCCCCCAACACAATCATTGTGACTCATCCCGAGTCACTCGGCTGGTGTGGGAATCTTTGTGTCGAGGTCGGTCAGCAACTTCTACATATTGCCTGTCCCTACAATAAATTCGGCTATGAGCCTCTATACCTTCTCCAAGTGAGCCGTTGATGCATCCCTATTAGTTGCAGTGGCTTGATCGGTAGCACACACTGCCTGCATATGCACTAACTTGCGTTCAATAGTTGTAAAGACGCTAAACACTTCATCGAGCGAGGGTTGGATCCATTCTTTAAGTACTACCTCCTATTTCTGCACTGCGTCAACTTGGGACTTGAGAGCCTGGGCCTCCTTCATCTTGGCCAACTGCTGTGTGATAGCGACCGTCTGTGCAGCCCCGTGAGAAATGTCATAGGCCTACTACAACTCACGCACCTGGGTTTCCACTTCTTGTATGGTTGCATCCTCCTAGAGGGATGTGCGTATCCCCAGAGATTGACCTAGTAGTCCCGAGCATTCAAAAATAGCGCTCCTCAATGTTTCTACTCCAGCTTGAATTCCATTGTGGTGTCATTCTCTTTCTGTCAGAGGTGTGGATGGTCATGCCTTGAGGCAGAGCTCTACAATTTGTAGCATTAGTTTCCCGTGGGCTCTTGCGACCTCTTCTTGGGTCGTATGAAATCTAGCTGCCATGTGCTGGACCTTGGTAGCTGTTGGGAGGTCTCCAGGGATGGCTAGCTCTAGCACTATGCTACACGCCTCTGTCACAGCTTAATCTACTTCCTGGTAGCGCGCATCCAAGTCATCATGTTGGAGAGTGACCTGTTCTAAATTTTCCTTCTGTTCTGTCAAGATGTGGAAAGCATGACCTTCCCTGGCACGAAGCTTCTGAGTTAGTCCTCTTATAGTTGGTATAGTACCTCCCTGGATAGGGCGGCTATATTTAATTCCCAACTACGTTCTTCGCCTGCAGCTGCGGCTAGGACAACGCCAACTGGCAATGGTATGGTGTGTGGCATGTGTGCGCTGACCATCTGCTCGGTGATGGCCGTATCTTCTGCTAGTTGTCGGATGACCCTGCCTGGGGGTCGCTCTTGTAATGCCTGCAACTACGTGCGGATCTCCCCTAACACAGATGTTTGTTTGGTGATTAGTTCGGTCAACGCACTGGTGGGACCATTGCTCGCTGGCTAGCTGATGTCCGTGAATTCATTTTCCAGAGCCTTGGTTGTTTTGGACTTTTTTCGGGCGGCCGGTGATTCCTTGGTGCACGACCACTTGATGGGGTCCTACGTCTCTGTTTCCTGTCACAGGTCCTATTCCAAGTCTGTTTGTTGATCTGCCTAGTTCTCTTCTATTGTCGAGCTCTTGGTAGCCTCCTACTATGAAGCAGCCTGTTGTTCTTGACGTGTCTTTTCTACCAGTTGAGTGAGTCATTGTTGGTGTTCCTTCTTTTGCTATTGTGCTTCCAGCTTGTCAAGAACGGCCTTGTCTGGGGCGCGTCATTCTAGAGGCCATGCTTCCAATACCGCGTAAATGGCATCATCTGTTGCAA
Organism: Pinus taeda; assembly: GCA_000404065.3. Lineage (NCBI taxonomy): Eukaryota > Viridiplantae > Streptophyta > Pinopsida > Pinales > Pinaceae > Pinus > Pinus taeda. The sequence continues at coordinate 773,488 of APFE031730157.1, read as the reverse complement.
TGAATGAAAGTGTGACCCATGATTGCTTTGGATCCTTTCACGCGTAGATATACAAGTGATGGATGTCTGCTTTGAACTAGGCCATGCTTTGAAAATTATTGTAGATTGTGGGGGACATATGCAGTCTTCGAGCAATTTGTGTCCATATATTTCCTTCCATTGAGGTCCAAAATGCCTGAATCATAGAAACCCTTGCTACGTCCTTTGTAGCCCAGAGCAAAATATACCGCACTGATTAGGGTAGGCTATCTTCAATGCTTGGAAACTGGCTCTCATGTGGCAATTCGCATGTAACCAAAAGGATTGATAAAAGCAACCATGCATAATGAAATGCCTTACCTTTGTCATGTGCTTCTTGACAATTGGTCAGAAATTTGTCGGATAAAAATTGTGCCCAACTGAATTGAACCCCTTCGGCACACTGTCCCACCGATTACAGTGACAGTGGCAACTCGCACCCCGGAGTCGCTGATGCTTGCAATGACATACCCCCGCTTTCCTTTTTCCAGCTGGTATTTCACCTTCACTGCTTCAGCGAGGCCTCCCTCACTTGTTCCTTCTACGTCTATGGGGCTATTCCCTTTAAGGGGTAGGTGCGTAATTCGGTGGATTAATTCGGCTGTGATCGGGATCGGCTCCTCCAACCAGAGATATCCATCATGTATGAGACAGAGCAGCTGTCAGATCACAAATATGGTGATGGTTGTGAGGTGATAATGAGGTGTCCACCTGAGATTCAATAGTCTTGCCTTCTCCACCCTTAGTAACCACTTTTGCAACAATAACTTGTCTTTAGCCAACTCGGGGAAATTTTCCCTCTCTGCAAGATCCTAATCTTTGAACTTGAGGCTTGGAACACACCCCATTAGTAACCCTTCGAACCTTATGTCATCCAGAAGAAGCGGGCTCTGGAGCGTAGTCTTTTCAGCATCCATGTCATTGGGCATCTTGGTCGTCTCAATCCACAAAGAACTATATGAAGGTAGTGACGAAAGTTGGAACATAGCGTCTTCTTCCTCAGCCTGTGCATTGATTTGATCAATCAGGGCTTGCAGATCGTCGTCGTCCTCAGCAAGTTCGGTGGTGACTTCTTTTCCTTTGTTAATTGCCGACTGTTTGTTGAATCTCAGTGAGGCCTGGACTACTCCTACCGTTTGCTTGTTCTTCCTAGGTCGCGGTGTCTATGGAGACTTAGGAACTTAGGGAACCTGAGTCACATCCTCAGGCTCTTCCTGACTTATATGCATTTCCTCTACGAATTGTGCATAGGTTCTGGCCATGGTACTCATGGAGTTCCTGGTAGCTAAGTACGCACTACTCTTTGCTGGTTCGAAGCGCCAATATTCCAATACCATCCACAACTTCTGAGCTTTGAAAAAATTCCTTCCCCCCCTTTTCTAGTTTATTAGTGGCATCGGGTTGGCAGATCTTTGCATATCTTGTCTGGACCTCTCATCTTAATGTCCTGCTGCCTGCTCCTTTCTGACAAAACCTATCCTTCTTATCAGGACTAATGTTGCTAACGGTCATTTTTTTACTTTTCCCCCCAAGAGTGCAATCCTTGGTGCGCAACTGCGATCTTGTGGACTGTCTTACTTGGTAAAGAATCCTTTTTTCTGCACTGGCTTTCCATAGACTTGTTTATAGTCCCACGCCTTCTTTCAACTACTTGGGGCGTTGAGACTATAGTTTCTACTGCTAGTCAAGTGCTCGCACCTTTGGTGCGAGTTCTCAACTTCCCTGCTAGCTCGGGCTATAAGCACCTCTCAAGTGTCTGGGTAGCCAATCTGTCAGCAAGAGTGTTCTTCCGTAAGTGCAGGCACAGCCATGATAGTAGGGTCACAGCTCATTCCTGTGCTACGGTATTGGACCTATCCTGTCTTAGCACACTTTGCTTCCTTGGTCATACCCCGAGCTTATTGATATTGTGGGGCCTGCGGCTACCCTGTCTTTTATGAGCTCACTTATTTCATCTATTACAGGCCCAGTGAACCCGTGGTATCCACAACTTCCCTAATTTAAAGCTACCCTTGGTGTTGGTTGTTGGTGAACCGGTTTGTTGGGATGGCTCTAGGCTACTACTTCTAAGCTGGTTGGTTGTCTGCATCTCATACCTCTATAGCCTATGCTAGTGAGGCATTCTTACCTCATTTCGCTCTCCCATGCATGCGCGCGCTTGTCTCTGACATCTACTCCCTTTCCTTTGCATCTTCGGAGCTTCACCCTTTCGCAAAGCCGCGGTTGTACGTGATGCTTTCGCAGATACTCTGGCTACTCCTTTTCCCCTATTGCCACCATCCTATTACAATTTAGGGTGGTTACTTCATGTAGTCGCTTCTCCCATCGTTCAATTTCATCATCTGATTCCGACGTGCAAGAACTATCACAATCCCATGAGAGTCTACTGTCAGCTGTTGGATTTACCCTATCCTGATCTTGTGTTGTAATCTAGTAGATATAGTCAAATTCACCATCATTGTCTTCGTCACGCACTGGCTCAGTATAGTGCACCCCTTCAGCTGGATCCAATGGAACCACTACGCGGAGAGATTTCTTTTCGAATATCATTTTTCGTTTCTTGAGGTTGATGACTCCATTCATACTTGTTGCCCAATCTATCCCTAGTAATGCAGGATAGGGGTTGCTATCATCCACAATTTCTATGACCTCAAAATCAGTTTGCATGCTAGCGCCATCAATGTCTACTATAACCCCGTTCAGTCTTCCCATGGGCAGAATCTTTTGTTGGTTAGCAATCTGTAACTGAATCGGAGACCATTGTAGTGTAGGCCTGCCCATCTGTTTTGGTAGGACATTCGCGTCGGACCCCAAATCTAAAACGACCTGGTCCATCTCATAGTCTTCGATCTGAACAGTCAGTCACATTTCCCACCTCATGTGCAAAGCATGTTTGCCTAACTTCCAGACCATTCATGGTTCGTCCACTCCTGCACATCAAGTAATCAATTCTTGCAGACCCTTTACCACTTGAGTATCCCTTAGTAAGTTCATGCAAGTTTCCAAGAAGGTGGTTAGCATAGAATTGTCCTTCTCTGATCGGAATTGATCCTTACTGTTTGAAGTATAAGCTTCTGCAAAGTTCTTCTTAGCTTCCATAAAGGTTTCCTTCACATGCTCCGTGTCCTTGGTATCCTCCTCGCACAAGCGATGCGGTGGGATCCTTCCCACGCACCTTCATCTGCATCCTATAAGCAGGTTTTCGATCCATCACAATCTCGTAACTTTGGCAATTTCTTTCATCATGGCCCACTGTCCTGCAGAAGTTACAAAATAATTGCTAGGGGGGTTGTCTTGGCATGCTTTCCTCCCACCTGAAAAATTGCGCACCAGAGTGTGGGCATCATGCTTGGCCCAGCTTGTACCTCTGGTTGCAAGGGTATTGGTTCCCCTCCTGCCACATAGTTCACGAAGATTGGGCAGTGGTCCTTATCGTGGCCTTGTCCCTTACATTTGATACACCATACCTCTTCTGGTATTTCTGCCCGAGGCACCTGCCCTTGTTTCAAGCTTCACATTTCCAGACATAGGTTTTGTATTTATGCTTGGATTTGTTGTACTCCCAACCCTAGATCATGTATTGGGGTTTCGTGCAACCGCATTACTATCTCTAGTTCTTCATCTTTGCTTGAGATATTTTATTGCGACAGAGCCAACCTCAGATATGGAATTAATGATGCGACAAACCAAGCGTGGTGTTGCGCATCCGACAATGTCATGTTGGTCTCACGAATGGTGCTTTTCAACCTCTGATCCAAATCCCACGAGGTTTCACCATGCAACATTGCAATCTCCTTGAACCCAATAACCGACTTTGCTTCTGACTTCTGTTTCCCAAATTCCTTGTTTAGCGCCTCCTGGATTACTACTATTCCTTCATTTGGATGATCAATTAAGTATTTCATGTACCAGGTCAATGCGCGGTCCTGCAACACACTTACTAAGGTAGCCTTCTTGATCTTATCATCTATGATGCCTTAAGGATCCCACACATACTTTATCACAAACCTGAACTGGCTTGGTTCCTCATTTCCTACACCCTTAAATATCGATAGCTTTATTGCGCTCACCATCCCAAATTTTAGTGGTGGTGGGGTCAGAGATGGGGTTGGTGTTGGTGTGGATGGATTTGATGTAGGTGAAGTGGATGGTGGTGTGGATGGAGGTGGTATCAGAGAGAAGTTCTCCTTGATCAACTAGACCACACTTCTTGGTGAGAACCTCGCGAGCTCCTCCTCACTTTCCCGTGAAATAGAAATCAAAGGACTATTCTCTGCCCCTCCCGTTCCACGGTAACCTCTTCCGCTCCACGTCATTACAAACATCGATAAACATGCATAATATATTTTTCACACAACGGCATCTTAATCCAAGTATTCAATGATTTGATATACTTACCCTACAGTCCTTGGAGAAATCGACTTTCCGCTTCACTATAACTCACAGTTGTATCTATCGCGAACTTGGTGATAAATCCTCCTATTACCTGATCTAGCCAATGATCTACTACATGTGTGATTTTATCTTCGGTAGCTTCTATCTTGCGCACCAATTCTGGGGTCCACACAATAGGCTGATCTAATCTGCACATTCCCACACTATCAGCTAGCCTCGTGATCTACTCATACAACTCTACCAGAAATGTCACGAAGAAGACCTCAGGAATATCTGTGTATATATAGCAGTCCACACAATCTTCCTCCGATATCCGCAGGTTTCTGTTTTCTTGAACTACAAACTCGTGGAGATTCAGATCCCACCACTCTTCAATCTCTCTCTTTGTAGGGTCCCAGCATTATAACATCAGACACCCCTCAGGCAAATCCCAGTCCCGGTAATGGAACCATTTGTTGGCTTATATGGACCTAACCCAGGTTCGGAAGAATTATTTAACCAAACAAATCCTGTAGCTACCAGCGCTTTCAGTAACAGCCCGCGGAGCGTGGACTAAGGTCTCACCTGAGGTAGCAGGGGAGGGTGATGGAACCAAGATTCCGCACCCTTCTGATGTCTAGATGTGGTCTGGAGGTTTTGCAAGCTGTTCTGCAGTCTTGCGCTACTCTACTTCCGCGTAGATCCGGACCTGAACTACTTCTTAAGATTAATTACTTAATGATGTATTATGAATCAGATCTACTTAGAAGGGTCTCTAAGAAAACATTTATCAGAATTAACTAGTTCGCACACTTGGAATAGACGCAAATTCACATATATTCATAACAGAAGCATATGCACACAAATTCAAATAGTTATATTAACCATACAATAGCCAGATCCGCGATAATACAGATTTAACACAGAAGTTCAGAAGCAACTTATCTTTATTCATTTTCTTCACCACTACATCCAGATTCGCCCTGTGCACTCAGTTGTAGGGGTCCGCGCACCCAGCTGCGGACTCTTCCAGGCCTCTACGCACATAGTTGTAGAGCCTCTATATACTACCCAATCCCTTGACTCAGACTTACAGATGCTTCAAGACTTTTCTTCTCAAAGACTCATTACATTTCAGATCCAAAATCATACCAAAAACTAGCTACCTCTACCCATAGAGCCTCGCTCTATTTGTACCTTTCCATGGACCACGATCCATGGGCGAGCTGATTCACTTACATTTCTTTACATTATTTTTGGGCAGACTACCCTTTGACTCAAGTTATTACAACCTGCGCTCTACACATCCCACAGAGTCTTTCACTTATCTTTACCGTAAATTACAAGCTTTGTGCCCCATGACCATTGCCCAAGGCTTCTGCTAGCCAACAGACATGGTGAGAAGTGTTGTTGATCACATGCAAAGGATTCAAAATAATGCATGTCATTGTGTGCATACATGCAATCCAACCCATTTAGCACACTCACCAAGGCAAAGACAAGAAGCAAGTCCAACAAGAGTTGAACATGTACTTTGGCAAGCTGATGTGCTTGACCATCAGCACACACTTGAATATCATCATGGACACTATGCATCAGTGTGTTTCTGGATGAGCCACACCCAAGAAGACCATCTGCATGCTAGCAGAAGACTTGGATGAAGGAGTCGAACCAATGCACCGGTTGCAACGGAAGCAAGAATTTGCTTTAGCAAGATGTCCCCATGAGGTGCATGCACACCATCACGGATGACCAAGCTTGGCATCAGCTCACCACCTTCACCATCACAAGAATGCCAAAGAGTTGGTCTCATCACAATGGGCCATGTCCCAATGATGTCTTGCATGGCTTGCTCAATCCATGTTGTTTCACATGAGTACATGTGCATTGTAATGTAACATCATGTCAAGTGTAAGTCAAGTGTCAATAGTTGGATGTAACAGTCATAGAGTGGATGAAGAGTCACGAGGGTAGATGAACCATCATGAAGGGGAATGTCAAGGGTCACCCCTCCCTTTGCTATAAATAGTCCCTCATAATTCATTGTATAGGCTTTTGGTCAGCCAAGCTTCTAATATTACTATCTTGGGAATAGCTTGGACTATATTGTAATGCACCTTGGCTTCTCCATTGCACGGAGCTAGTTCATCTCTTTGGAGGAGTAGGTGGATGTGGATGTAACGTTCCACTGTTGGGGCTAGTAGGTTTACATGGATGTATTGTATGATTGGAACTTACACTTATTTATATAATAAGAACGAGCACGTTTTAATGCATATGTTGTTATTGTAGCTGGATTGTTCCGGTTGTTGTATCAATGTATGTTGTTTAACTTATGTAGTTGTGTATGAACACTTTTGTATGCAATTATATGAATCTTGTTGCAGATGTGTCGTTGGTTTAACCATCACTTTGGATTGTTGAACTGGCCTACTTTCCAACTTGTGATGTATCTTTGCTCGTGTGCTCCCTTTTGAGCTGATTACACTTACATTTTACTAAGGGGTGCACTCATCTCAACCCACCTATGTTAGGAACCTCTCAAGCACCTTCCTTGACTCACTGCAGTGGTCACACCCTTACTACTGATAGAGTTATCTTACTTTCCTCTGTGTGACATCGCATTCAAGGCATTTCTTTACGACCCACTACTAGGACTCCTACACCAAATGGACTGAGGTCTAATTGGGACTTCTTACCAGGGATATCCCCTTACATGTTGGCCAGTCCAGCACCGTCAACATTTTTGCACTAGAATGAGGGCTAGATGACAAGCTAAGTTGTCACATCTGTTTTGAATATATACACATCTATCATGACTCACTATCGAGCTGCTCTTCCGCAATGTATGTCTTATGGAAATGATTTCATCATCCCAAAAAATCTCTTGGATAACTTGTCTCATAAAACATTTTATGGTGGAGGCTATGTAGCCTTGGTCAGGCACACGGTCGGCTTTGTAGGCTCATGTGAAAGACATGGATTCTTTGAAGAATACATGAGATACACATTGTACATCTACATGCTTTGAGGGAACCTAATGCACTGGTGTGCCATGCTACCTAAAAAATCTATTCATTCTCTTGCTCATCCAGTCACAGAGATAGACCATGCTTTTAATCGCTTTAACTATAAAGCACTCAACAAAGAAATTCTGGAATTACGAAAAGAACTCGATGAATCCATTGAACAATTTCACACATGCTTTTGTAATATTGCATAATGATTCCCGGAAGATGATATTGATTGGGAATTTCTTGATTGAAGATTTGAGTATCTTCTTCACGTATATGAGCCCTGCTCAACGCACTTCGGTGATGGAGCTGCACAATCACAGGAAGGCACAGTTGTTGTCACAACTGATTTTCTGCCTTCACCTCATCAAATAGCTCCACCACCATGGAGTGATGTGGGAGATCATGCGCACACCACTGTTGAACTGTCACACCCTCCCACCCCACCTGCTTTTGAGATTTGTGAAGATTTGGCTTACAAGCCTGTTGGTTGTCACATGAACTCATTCCCTCGACCTCTGTCCTCACGTTCAATTGATCCTCCAGATTGTACTATCTTGTGTTCTCCCATTCCGGACTCCTCACTTGTTGTGAACAAGGATCAAGCTATCGATGGAGTTGGTGTTATGCAGCCAACCTGTGCCATCATTCATGATGAGTGTGTGCAGGAATCGAAAAATGATTCCAAAGTGAAGGATGACTCCCTTCTAGCTGCACCTCATCTGCTTCATCCTAACATCCCTTGTGATTCTGCCACTACTAATTTCCCCTGTGAAAACTCATTTTCGAATGCTTCTACTTCCGATCATTCATAGGACATGTTGGATGTCAATCTATCATTATAGTTCGGAGAAGACACATCTTCCTCAGAACATCCGTCCAATCTCTCATTTATCTTTCTTGAAAACACAGAGGGTGAACATCTTTGCTTCTCATCTACCCCTCTGTCCAATTCACCAAATCATGAGGATGCCAACAAGCATCTTGAATTTTCTGATATTGGTTTTCATGATCTATTCACTTCCTCATTTGATCACGATGTTGATTCAATCATTGTTAATCTGTCCAAGGCACTGGTCTACTATGATCTATCTGCCAACTTTCTTTCTAAGAACAAGGTCCATTCAAAGAGCTAGAGTTCTACCAGTGTGTAACCAAGTGTTGTAGCAGCTACAACCACCCTCCAAAATTTTTCCGTAGCTTCATTTTGGATCCTCCCTTCCTACCTTCACAACAGCATGTCTTGCTTTTTAAAGTACACAAGCTTCAGTGTTTTTCTTGCAAAATGACAGCTTGTTGATCACATCTCGATGCACTCCCCTCACATGTTGATCACCCGCACTTGGTCCAGCTGTAGGCTGAGCAGCTCCCCTAAGAAATTGTACAATTCTAGAGGGAAGCCAGCCTTCCCTCCAAAAATAACACAATCCTGACTGGCAGCCTGTTGGGCTTCAGAATTGCGCAATTCTCCCAGTCCACCCTCATAGAGAAAATTACGTAATTTTCACTAGCAACGATGCTCAGCCCAAAATTTGCACAAATATGGATAGTAGTGAGATGCTCTGCCCAAAAATTGCACAAATCTCCTGGGAAGCCAACCCAGCATCCTAGCCAAAAATGCACATTTTCTCCCAACAATCGAGCGGTCTCTTGCATGTGCAACTGAGTTGACTAGTTCCCTCCGGGACTGGGCAAAACTGACTTGCATGCATGGGCTGCTTCTCCCAAAGGAGCATGCAAGGAATCCCTTGTTGTGGGGATCTATGTTTAGCAGTTGGAGGTTACATCCAAGGATCATTTCATAAACCTCCCACCAAGTGTCGCTTCCCCTAGATTTGTGGCATGCACGTCATAGCCTCGATGTTATCAAAACTCATCAACTGAATGCTACAAAGCTCATTCCTCACATCAACCTTGCAACTCTGACATCCCACATCACATCTAGGAGTGGTCGGCACATTTAGCTCAGTTGTTTTGGGGTAAGCTTGTTTTTTGTGCCTTCTATTGCATTTCTGTCGCTTTTTGTGTTTCTCTTCATATGAATGTTGTCTTCTTGATTTAGTGATTTCTTATTGTCGGTTTGATATATGTTAGCTCGTCCTAGCACTATTTCATTTTTCATTGACATTTCAATGTTGTTGCATGCATGAAACTATTTTTCACAAACGGTCGCCGATTTAGCGACTCACTTCACCCACATGCATGTTGATATGTTTATTGAATCATTCATTCATGTTTGCATATGCTGTCAATCACTTTTACTTTTACTAAGTTTCTCCATGCATCCATTGTCATATTTGTTTTCAGTTCCCTGTCGGTGAGTCAGACCAACCTTGGTCCGAACTCTGCCTTCACTGAGATAGAATTGCACAATCTTGGGAAGGAAGGCTCTATCTTCCTCAAAAAATGTGCATTTCTACCCAAGCACTATTCCCCAAGACTATTTTGTGCATCTCTGAGGGATAGTGACTGTTGGCCTAGAAAATTGGGCAATGCAGTCATTGAGCTTGCATCCATTTCCAGTTGAGATTGCACATTACGCAACTCCAGCAGTCAGCAGTGTAGCTATAATGGTTTATAAGAGATCATAGTCAAAGACACGATTCAAAGCACACATACAGATGCAGTCGATCAAATTTCTATGAGCTTGCCTATTCACGAAGATATCAAGATGTTCGTAGACAATAAAATCAACATATCACAATGAGTAACATCATAAACAGAAGTTGAAGGCAACATAACAAATGCAACGAATGGAGTGAATGCAGTGAACACAACGAATGCAACGAATACAACGAACACAGTGAATGCAATGAATACAAGAGGAAGGTTGTTTACAACACAGAGGCAAAGCAAAGTTGCAAGATCAATCAGACCCATTGGTGATGAAAGCAACTTTGGAGACTCAGGCTATGAGGTGACGGCACAAAATGAAGATCGTGTGAAGACAGAGAATGGAACAAAGAAGGAGTTGGATGTGTTGAATCAGCAACTCAAGGAAGAACATGAAGCTACATAGACAAACAAATGAGTTGCAATAGGAATAGGAATAGCAGTGTGTGCAACATGCACTCACAGATGAAAATGTGTTTGTACAAGTTAAAGATCCATCATGGAAACTAGCACAAAGCAGACATGGTGAGAAGTGTTGTTCATCACATGCAAAGGATTCAATAGCATGCATGTCATTGTGCACACACATGCAATCCAACCCATTCAGCACACTCACCAAGGCAAAGACAAGAAGCAAGTCCAACTGGAGTTGAACATGTACTTCAACAAGTTCATGTGCATGACCACCAACACACACTTGAAGATCAACACAGACATTATGCATCAATTTGTTGTTGGTTCAGCCGCACCCAAGAAGACCATGCGCATGTTAGCAGACAAATTTGGATGAAGGATCCAAACCAATGCACTGGTTTCAACGAAGGAAAGATTTTGCTTCAACAAGATGTCACCATGAGGTGCATGCATACCATCATGGATGACCAAGCTTGGCATCAGCTCACCACCTTCACCATCACAAGAATTCCAAAGAGTTGGTCTCATCATGATGGACCAAGTGTTAGTGATGTCTTGCATGGCTTTCTCAAGCCATGTTGTCTCACATGAGTACATGTGCATTGTAATGTAATGTCATGTCAAGTGTAATTCAAATGTCAATAGTTGGATGTAACAGTCATAGAGTAGATGAAGAATCATGAGGGTAGATAAACTGTCACGAAGGGGAATGTTAAGGGTCACCCCACCCTTTGCTATAAATAGTCCCTCACAACTCATTGTATAGGCCTTTGGTCAGCCAAGATTTTGATAAGACTAACTTGGAAAGAGCTTGGACAATATTGTAACACACCTTGGCTTCTCCACTGCACAGAGCTAGTTCATCTCTTTGGAGGAGTAGGCAGATGTGGCTGTAATGTTCCATTGTTAGGGCTAGCAGGTTTACATGGATGTATTGTATGACTGGAACTTACACTTCTTTATATAATAAGATCCAGCATGTTTTCATGCATATGTTGTTATTGTAGTTGGATTGTTCCAGTTGTTGTAGCAATGTATGTTGGTTAACTTACGTGTTTGTGTATGAATGCTTTTGTTTGAAATTATATGAATATTGCTGCAGATGTGATTTTGGTTTAACCATCACTTTGGATTTTCGAATTGGCCTACTTTCCAGCTTGTGATGTATCTTTTCTCATGTGTTCCCCTCCTAGTTGAGTACTTACACGTTGCTAAGGGGCACACTCATCTCAACCCACCTGTGTAGGAACCACTTGTGCACCTTCCTTGATTCACTGCAGTGGTCACACCCTTGCTACTAATAGAGTTATCTTACTTTCCTCTATGCGACATCACAGTCAAGGCATTGCTTTACGACCCACTGCTTGGACTCCTACACCAAGTGGTCTAAGGTCTAATTGTGACTTATTACTAGGGAGATCCCCTTACATGTTGGTGGGTCCAACACCATCAACAGGTCACTTGTGACCAATGACTTAAGTGAAGTGTTTTTGATACACATTCCAAGAAATTCATACTAATAAATGGCAACTCCATTAGGTTTATAGCTACATTTTCCATCAACAAATGGTGACTCCACTAGGCTTACAGCTACAATTGTCGTCAACAAATGGCGACTCCATTGGTGTAGTAATTCAATTCCTAGGTGACTAAAGTTTCAGTAAATTCCAAGGTTTTGTACATCTATTTATAGCCTCTCAATTTCTATTTATATTTTTCTTTCCCTTTTTGTCAATTTTTTAGATTCTCGTGGTTTTTTGGTTCTTTCTGCGGGTCACAAGTACTAGTCGAGAAGGAGAGAGAAATATTTATGCGAGATATGATGACCGAGAGTCTTGGGAGAAAAACACACTTTAGCCCCAGATCTACATTCTAGAGCACATTGTTTGGCCAATTATCTATGTTTTTACTGTTTCCAGGTCAATACCTACGCTTTGGATTTTGTCCAAGAATTTTTCAGAATTTTTTCACACTTGTTGAGAGTGTTGTGTATGGATTGGGAAGGGTTTCCTATCTTTGTTTCAGTCTCCCCTAGGCCTAGATTCTCTTAGTTTTTCTCTTTGGGGAAGGAAACAACATCCCAGAGTTTAGAGTACACGTCCACCTTTTTAGGAAGAGATTGGTTGGGTTGAGGAGTTTAGGGTTTAGTACTTTCAACCACTAATTTTTAGAGTTTGATCCATTACTTTACAACACTTGAGGATAGTTTTATTTCACCTTTTCTCCCTATAGAGTTTTGGTTTTTCCTTTCCCCCTTAGGATCCCCTTAAGCATCCTAGGTTTTAGAGCTTCATACCTATCCTTTAAATCATTTTTCAACTATGATTTTTGCTATGTGTCTGCACCATTTACAACATATTAGTTCTTCTAGATATCAGTCCCTTTGACATTATGTCTTTTAGGCATTTTATGTGTCTTTGAGTAGCTTTCTTTCCTTCTCTTACTTAGCTACTTGATGTTGGGTGTGTGTTATATTATTTCCACAACTAGCCCCATGGGCGGGGGTGTCACAAGGGGGGGGGGGGGGATAACCCCCAAGTTTTTTGCGTCAGGCGCAGCAGGGAGGTCACAGTGGGGCGGCATCCCCCCTCTACGGGGTCCGGGACAGCGGCCGGGGAAATGTTCTTTGGATCTTATATTACATGGGAAACATACCTATGGTTTTGTCCATGGCTTTCACACATGGTTTTAGGCATGATGGTTTTCTATCCATGGTATTTTTTTAGATCCGGTCAAGGGAACTATGGTTATGTTCTAATTCAGGGTTAATGGATTAGGGTTTATGGATGCTTCGACATGTATATATATGTATTGTAACATTGAAAGTAATATAATGAAAAAACAATCTAGTGGTCTCAATTTTATTGCAATGAGCTTACTGGAAGGCTACATGGTGGACATGCCCAATAGTGGTTCAAACACATGTTATTTAGATGGTACAATGATCATATCACAATTATGGATGACTATGCTTATGAAGGGATCATCTTCATAAATGACCAGGACATAGTCCTACCCCCTAGCATCTATTAAGGTCCACTTGGTAAGTACTTGTTTTTTATTTTGAGGATATTTGAATGCTTTTTGTTTCTTGGATTATGTAATTTCTTTTTTGTTTTTTATCGATACATAATCATTAATACTTGGATGTGTTTGATATGCAGATGTGGGACCATCCATACCATTGGGTCATTCACCATTACATCACCAAGGAATAACTATGAAGTAGGTTGGGCATGAAGCATGAAAGGAGGAGGGAAATGAGGAGCATGACGAGTTGCACTAGTTCACATGAAATGTGGAGGGTTTCATATATGCAACCATTATCAATCAAAGAGATCACCCCTAACCTTCAAGGGCACACCATTGGGCTTCGTTTAGCTCACCAATGAGTCCTCCTTCAGTGTATTGTTTGGGTCATGTTATGCTACTTCCATCATGACTGGGATTAGCTTCATAATGTAGTGTCCCTAGGATGGAAGCTTTTTCATACGCAGTGGCTTAGGATCTTGGGCCTCGAAAGCCTTTTTTTATTGATGTACCCAAATTTTATGATGTAAAAACTCTTTTAAGACTATTGACACATATAAAGGAAGTACGCAAAGCAGCCTCAAAGAACATAAAATGATACATAACTCTAATGTAGTTTGGAAGGGTGCCATATAAGAGTGAAATACCCCTACCCCAAGGTCTTCTACTCAACATTGATGGCACAAACCTATAGCCTGTGAATGAATGAGCTTATGTTGAGCATGGTAGAAATTGTCTCATTATAATTCAATGAGGTATATCATTAGCAGATGCGAAGGGACCTACCAATAATGAAAACGGAGCCCAAGATATCTAGCACAACACACAAAGTGTGAATAAATTTGTTGATGTTGAGCACTCATGGATTCAACCAAACAAGAGGAAATAAGGTAAACTCACTGTCAACCATGATTAAGTCCACCACTAAGGTCTACAAGTTCCAAAGTATGGTTGGTTCTTAGACTACTAGATAATGAGTTGAAGTCAACAAGAGAAGATCTGTTGAAGGAGGGTCCAATGAATCAACATGGAAAAAACTAAGAGTTGATGTGCATGGATGAATTCATGAGGCATAAATGACATAGGGATGGCCCACACAAAATGTTAATAAGGATTGGAGATTGTTGACTAAGTTTTAGACTTCCATTGAACATGTAATGGCATGACACAAAATTGAATTCACAACATTGACTAATGAGCACCACACGATATCACACAGTAATGCAGGAGGAATTGAGGCATGATCCATAATGACTAGAAGAGTACCAGCTCAAGGAGAATAATGAATCATGTGTATTCATGTCTCCTAGGAAAGCTAAAACCCAGTTGCAAAGTAATGATGCAAATGACTGCCATGTTCAAGGGTGACATAACTGACACATCCATTTTAACTAATATAATGGACACAAATTATTTCCCACCCTTTTATATTTTTATTAATTGGAATCTTCTTCATAGATTAGCAAGCATGAAAGAGAAGAAAAGTAAACTTGATAGTGTATTTTCTATTTAGTTTTAATAATCCTGAAAAAATAGATAAAAGAATACCCAATACATTTCCTTATTCATGGTTTAACAAGCTCAAAGAAGAGGTAGTAGTGTGCTCAATACATGATGTTTTTTTCATGAGGTTTTAACAAGCTTGAGAAAGAAATAGATGGTTGTTTGGTACCCTTCAATGTTTAATGAGAATGAGAATGATACAAAAAAAGCTCGTCCTAGAGGAATGAGTGGTATAAAGGGAAAAAATTTGTTTTTAGTTGATGAAATTTCTCGAAGCAAAGTGAAGCAAAGAGGTTGGCAGGGTAGACCACTTATTGCAGCAGTCCACCCAAGAAAGGTAAAAACAACAAGAAAAAAAAATTGAAAGGGCCAATTGTAGTGTGATTTAGCTAAGAAGATGAAACCAAGGCATATCAACATTGATAAGTGAGGCTAAAGGTAGTAGCAATCATAGGGTAAAAAGAGTTAATATTCCTACTACGGTATGGCCAAAAGAGGACAAAGAAGAGAACACCGGGATTAGATTCAAAGTCATGGAATGTCAAAAGGAGGGATTTTAAAGTAATAAAAAGAAATAGAATGGAAAAAAACATGGAAAATATGTGCTAAACTATGGTATCCATGTGACATAAGGCTCTATTGTACATGCTACAATTTGCAAATACATAATGGCCAATGTGGCAACTTTACGAGGTCAAACCTAAGGTGTAGTGAAAATGGAAAATATGGTCAATCATGCAACATAAATAACATGGAGATACCTACTCATATAAGTCAGGTTCATGGAAAATGCACCTAGGGCCCATGAAGTAATGGAACCTCAAAAAATCCCCAAGTGTAATGATAAAAATTCTCCTTGTG
Organism: Pinus taeda; assembly: GCA_000404065.3. NCBI lineage: Eukaryota > Viridiplantae > Streptophyta > Pinopsida > Pinales > Pinaceae > Pinus > Pinus taeda. The sequence goes on along the minus strand of APFE031730157.1, from coordinate 757,661 downwards.
ACTATAGATACAAAGTAATTAGACATGACATGTGATAAAAATAAAAATTGTGATCATGAGTGACCATTGTTGGAGATGGTAAATAAATAATGCATGAAGGAATATCCACATGTGTGAACTTATAATGGGTTAACATAGGGTAAATAGGCCAAATAGGAGCTCAATTGCACACTTATAGTTGGAGAGTGAAAACTAGTGGACAAAACCTCATTTCCCCCAGAATTCTGATCATGATTGCAACATCCATATTTGATTATTTGTGATTCCATTTCCACTAAGTAAGTGCTCTAATACTATCCTTCATTTTATGTCCTTTTTGTGAAATTTCATTTATTTTAAACCCTAGGGAGACCCCGCCTAATGAATTGGTGCACCATCACTCCTAGGTAGAATCCCTTATGGTGACCATGAAAAAGGTGGTCACCCTTAGGAATTCCTACTAGAAGCAGACTCCACCCTATGTTGAGAAACATAGAAGTGACCACCTAGTTCCATCTTATATCTACCCAAGCTGACAAACATTTTTCTTATGGGTATTGTCCATCAGGATGATATTAATGGTTGGATCATGTTTTGGTAGGTTTCAAAGAAAAATGATTGAGTGGAAAGAGGGGGAACACCAAAAAACAAATATGAGGGCCCTAACACATCCCCCTACATTTTTTTCTCGTAATAATTATGGCTTGATGAAGTTATTTGATATGCAAATCATGAAAAGTCGAGTTGAACTTCTTCATCAGCTGGTAGAAATGTGGAATCCCCGATACCAACACTTCTTGGTTAATAGTTCAATGTTACAATTGGAGGTTGAGTAAATTTACTTTCTCACTAGATTGCCAAGGTAAGTTTCCCTAACAATAGTTGTCATTGGAAAAATCATGTCAAAGGAGAGTGTTGATGACTATGTGGCCAATTATTGTGGACCACGTGTTGCAAGGTTAGTAGTAAGAAACCAATCAAAGATGACTAACCTTACTTTACACATAATTCTATTGAAAATTACTGCAATAGCAGGTCCCACAAGGCCTCATTTGTCCTCCAAGGAATATATGGATTTAGTGATATGATGTTTACAACCTACCATTTTTAATTGGAGTGAGGGATTGCTAACAAATATGAAGGACCAATTGTTAGGTCCCTATAATACTAGTGTAGCCCCCTTATTGATATTCTTAGTGTAGCCCCCTTATTGTTATTGTTGTGCCCATGTAGCCCCCATATTGTTATTGTTGTGCCCCATAGAAGCCCATTATTGTTATTGTTGTGCCCTTACATTATTATAGGTATGTAGGCTCTGATTATATTGTGACCCCTTAGGCTCCTATATATACAAAGGAGGTCTTTTCATTTTTACAATCTAACAATTGTTAATTTATGTAATGTAAAGGAGGTTTCCCCCTTGAAAAGGATACTTTTTAAGTTGTTGATCTATCATTTTGTGAGTTGGTTGCATAACATTTGGTATCGGAGCTTTCGATTCTAGGGTTTCGCTTCTTCAAACAAATCATCTTGGAATGATCGCTATAAATTTTTTCTACGAAGATTTAGAAACTGAAATTGAAACCACATGGAGCCAAAATATTGGTGCACCATGTATATGAATTTCAGATGTTGGTTCTCTATATTTTTGGAGATATGATCTATGGAAGTTAGGTTTTTTGGAGGCTCCAAAATTCCATCTCAAACATGTGACCTAGGTAAAAGTGCCATAACTTTCTCTCCAAGCATAGTATTTGAATTTCATAAAAAATTTCTAAAAGGGGATAGACTATAGTGTTTTAGGTATCATTTTCAACATTGAAGGTCAAAAGAGGGACACATGGTACTCTGTACAAGTTCAGTCTACTAAACTAGTCTACAATGAGGTCCTCATGGGAGATTGGGCATAAATATTGATTGAAGAATCCAACCTTGGTCTAACTTGTGAGGTTGGAAAGAAACCTCAGAGGGATACTAGAGGAAGGAATTTTAGAACTTGGAGATCCAAAATTACAGAGATACAACAACTTCAATATTGAGCTCCTAAAAAGAAAGAAAATGGTGTGTATTTTTTTTAATTTTGTATAAATTTTGTTTTAAAAAACAATTTGAAGTGATTCAAAGGGAATCTTGAAGCATAGATATTACTATTTGGTTCTAAAATTCCTCCTAAACAAAATAATTCTACACCCATTAAGCTCTCATAAAGCTCTACTATGACTCATGAAAAGGAAGAATTACAACATGATATATCAAATTAAGGGACCAAGTGCAACAAATTTCTCTCCCAAAAAAGGAAACCAAATATGAACTAAAAGGGGACATGGAAGTTTTGAAGGATGGTTTAAAATTAGATAGGGAATATTTTAAGAATGGTTTAAAAGTAGACATGGAAGCAATGATGAACATCAAGATGGAAGGATTGACAAAGTTGTTGCAAGAAAGGCTTCCAAATGGTGACAAGATAATCCATGAAAATCATGATGAGGACAAAAGAAATATAAATTATGATTTTAGAGACTCCAATGTGGGGTTTAAGAACCACAACATTCCAAAGATAGATTCCAGTAACATGCACAATACAGATGGAACAATATTTTGATCTACAATATGTGCAACCCTCACAAAAGGTACATATTTCATCTTTATATTTAGAACCCAATCATTATATGGAACAATATTTTGACCTACAATATATGCAACCCTCACAAAAGGTACGTATTTCATCTTTATATTTAGAACCCAATCATTTTGTATGGTATAGATGGCTTTGTTCTTGTAAACCACTTGTCACCTTGTCCATTTTTACGAAGGAAATGATAGCACATTATGAAGATACAAAGAGAAACACCTTCTTTCACCAATTAATACATCTCAAACAAAAGGGTTCATTGGCGAAGCACTTTGAAGACTTCCAAAAATTAAATACTAGGGCAATCGATATTCTAAAGGAGTAGAGGATTGATGCCTTCATAGGGAATTTAAAATATAACATCCAACATGAGGTTTGCCTTTGGGAACCTGATTCATTGGAGAAGGAATTCAGAGTGTCAAGAAAATTTGAAGGCAAAATTATAGCAACAAGAAATTCTACCACTCACAACTATAAATATGGAAGTTTTGATGCTCCTAGTCTTCCAAAAACTGCAAAGTTGACACCACAACAATTGGAGGAAAAAAGAGACAAAGGGATTTGTTACAGTTGTGATAGAAAATACAATAAAGGTCATAAGTGTGCTGAGAAGAAATTATTCTACATAGATTGTGAAGAGGAGGAAGAAAAGGAAAAAGAAACATCAAAAGACGAGGATATACACCAAGAACCAACCCCATAGAAAGAAGAAATGAATCCGACCATATCTTGTAATGCATTGGCAAGAATTACCACTCCTCAAACTCTCAATATAGAAGGATATATCAAGAAGAAAAAGGTAATAGTGCTTATTGATTCAGGTAGTACCCAAAATTGTATTCATTGTATGATCCAGGTGGATATTGGTGGCCACCCACCTATTCCACTTGGACCCCCACCACTGTTTCTTTTAGTTTTTTATTTTCCTCAATTATAGCACAATTTATTATTTTTGGCATTTTTTGGGTCTTGAAATTTTGGAGCCATTTTGAGGACCTATTGTGTGCATAAAACAGAGATCATATGCCAAAGTTATGATCTCGGGAATTTGATGCACCAGTTTACCCAAACGGGGCCCATAGTTTTGGTGCTTCATCTCCCAGTGTTAGAATTTTGGATGTTTATGGTTTTCCATTGTTTCTCAATAATAAATAGGCCTTCGAACCTCATTGAAACATAGTTTAGAGGCATGTAGCCACCACATCTCTTCTCAGAGATAAGCTACAATTTCCCAAGATAGTTTATTTCCATTTTGTATGTAAGCATATTTCAGTTCATTGATATTAATGAAATGAAGTTTTATTTTTTTGCATCTTTTTGTTTATGTTTATACATGTATTTTTTTGTGTTCCTACGTGAGTCTGGATCAGTGGTATCAAAGCTATCTTCTCTTTCTCTATTTTTCTTTGCATGTCCCCAACGAGGTTAGGGTGTAAGGATATAGGGCTCGAACTGGTTGAACCTTTACAAGACTAGCCTCACAACCCTGACGGCCTCCAATGGCAGAAGAAAAGAAAGATGAGGGAGTAGGAGATCCCTTCAAAATATTATATTGCTCAAAGAAGCCCTCAAGTGACAAAGGAACATGATGATGGACAAATTTTCCCACATCCTTCGGCGAATGTTTATAGGCAACACATCTTCATCTGGCAACCACTCTAGAGGCACCACGCCCTTCAAGGTACAGTACAAATTTGATATTCCCATATGTGAAGGCCAGATAGATTTCGATATCATAGATAGATGGTTAAATCTATTGGAAGGGTATTTTTTGGTTAATTATTTTTCCGATAGGGAAAATATTACTTTTGTGCTCCTCAAATTCGCCCCCCATGTCAAGGACTGGTGGGAAACCTACTGTGAGCAGAAGGATGAAAGGGAACTCTTACTGTTTTCAACTGCACCCACTTGGAACTCTTTACAAGATGCCATCAAGTAGCATTATTACCCTATCGGGAGCTATGAAGATAAGTATATAAAGTGGACCACACTATGGCAGGGAAGAGACGAAGATGTGTTAGAGTTCACAAATATTTTTCATACCCTTCACACAAATTTGGGTATCAAAGATTCTGAGTAGCATCTGGTACTCAAGTACCACAGTTGTCTGCACAAATACATCCAAGATAAGATGGAGTTCCTAGACATCTCCTCGCTTGGCGCTGCCTACCGATACGCTGAAAAGATCGAACAAAATTTTAAGAAGTAGAAGAGAGACTTAGGATCTATGAATCTAAAGCAAGGGAAAGGCACCCCCAAACGACAAAATAAAGGAAAGAGCCAAGGCGGGGTGACCCAGGACAAACCGTCAAATCCGTAAGCAAAGAAAAACACCACAAACACAAAGAAGGACACAAGAAAGTGGTGTGAGTTCCATAAGATCCCCACTAACAACACAAGTGAGTGTTGAGCCAAGAAATCACTGGTGGCCGAGCTCAAGGCTTCAGAATCAGATGTATATTCCAACTGTGAGACGAAACCTGACAAGGGTAATGACAAAGGGAAGCAGATTATTGATGCAAAGTCCAGTGCCATTGTTTCCACCTCCAAGATCTAGAACATTGATCCTGAAGATCCAAAGGAGGGGGAGTGTCTCATCTACTCAGATATGTGGGTTAAAGGTTCGTCACTATAATTCATTGTCAACATTGGGAGCCAAAAGAACCTTATTTTAGTAGAGTTCATGAAGTGGTTGGGCCTATCGACAACACCACACCCATAGTCGTACACCATCACGTGGATTCACCAAGGATGAGATCTTCGTGTCAGCCAGCGGTGTTGCCTTCCTGACAACATCAAGCCCTTCACGGATGAGGTATTGTGTGATGTTCATCCTCTTGAATTTTGTGATGTATTATTAGGCCAACCATACTTGTGGAAGCATCATGTTGCATATGAGTCAAGGCCTAACACTATTATCATTTCTTTGGTAATAAGTTATAAAATATATTGTAGGTAGCCCTGCCTACTGCCCTCTCTTTGATCTCTGCTAGGAAGTTCAGTAAGATCATCTCCCAGACTGGGAAATTAGTTTTCTTTCTGATTCACTCTCAAAGTAAGGGGAAGATCGTGGTCGTATCCATGGCCCCTGGGAAGGATTCCTCCACCCAGCAAAAGTAGATGGATAAAGTCGTGGAAGAATACAGGGACATCTTCTCCTCACCCACAGGGGTACCCTTGCACTGTCAGGTCATGCATTCAATCGATCTGACTTCTAGAGCACCTCTACCCAACGAGCCAATATATTGCCACTCAATTCTAGAAAATGAAGAGTTTAAGTGGAAAATCCTGGAGTTTTTGCAAAAAAAGGCACATCCAACCAAGTTCCTCACCTTGTGGGAGCCCGATTATACTTTTACAGAAGAAGGATGGGACCTAAAGGCTCTCAATCGATTATTGGGCACTAAAAAAAATCATTGTCAAGAACAGGTATCCAATCCCATGGATTTTTTACCTTTTGAACCAACTCAAGGGGGCCAAGTATTTCAGCAAGTTGGATCTGAAGTCTGGCTACCACCAGGCTCCAATAGATCCCATAGATGTATGGAATACCTCCTTAAATTCCAAGGAAGGCATTTACAAATGGTTGGTTATGCCCTTCAGGTTGAGAAATTCCCATGCTAGTTTTATGAGGCTAATGGATGACATCTTGGGGACCTTCACGAACTCATTTTTGGTTGTTTATCTGGACAACATTCTCATCTTCAGCAAGAGTTAGGAAGAACACTTGCAACACATTCAGTAGGTCCTTCAAACACTGCGAGAGCACAAATTGTGTGCCAACTTGGAGAAATTCACCTTTGGCATGAGCCAGGTCAAATATTTGGGTTAAATCATAGATGAGAGAGGAATTCATATGGATCCAACTAAGATCCAGGTCATTGCGAATTGGCCAGCCCTGACCACTCTAACATAGCTTCGAAACTTCTTGGGACAAGCAAAATTTTATCAGAGGTTCATGTTGAGATTCTCCCATATTACTTAGCCTTTGAGTCATATTACCAAGGGTAGAGTGAAAGAAAATTTTTCTTGGTCCACGTCCCAACAAAAGGCATTCGTTGAGTTGAAACATTGCCTCTAATCTGCACTAGTACTCACATTTCTAGACCTACAACAACCATTTGAAATTTGAGACAGATGCCTCTAGCTATGCTATTGGTATAGTCCTCACCCAACACGGGCATCTAGTGACCTATCATAGTGAGACACTTTCTAATAAAATTCAGAAGTACCCACCTATGATAAAGTGATGTATTCCATTGTGTAGGCTTTCCGACAATGGAAGCATTCAATTCTGGGGAAGGAGATGGCCATCCAGGCCAATCAATGACCTCTTCAATTTATACAAACACCAGGGAAGTTGTAGAATGATCGCCATAAAAAGTGGTCTACATATCTACAACAATTCCACTTGAACATTAAATACAAAAAGGGTAACACCAATCATGTTACAGATTACCTCAGCCAACCCCTATCGGGTGTGAGATCCCCCAAGGGAATTTTTTGGGCTAAAAGCCCAGGTTTTGGTCATAAATTGTATCTTTGATGTAATGACTCCGTATTTTGTGGGCGTGGAGTGCGTAGATTGTAAATGAGTCATAGGGTTGTTCGTCCTTAATTTTGTAATGTAATGTCGGCTATAGAGATCTACCCATGGTCAGCGAACCATGGGATTATATAAGTAGAGAAGGGCTCTAAGTTGTAAAGGAAGGAAATCTAAGAAGTCTAAGGATGAGGAGTTGAGTCATATCTAAGTGTAAAGTCTAGTTTTGGGTTGTAGAGTAGGAGAAGGCTCTGTAGCTAAGTGTGTAGAGGCCTAGTAGTCTGCAATTGAGCGTGCAGACCCCTGCAGTTGTGTGCGTAGGGTGAGTCGAGTCTGTAAACATTGAAGCATTAATAAAGATAAGTTTCATAGAAATTCTATGTATTTATTTCCTATTTTATGCATTGAGTATATTGGGTATGAATTGCATTTCTATTGTTTATATGATGCACAAACATATATGATTGTGTTGATTAAGTGAATATGAGATAAAGTATCTGTTTAGGTGAAGCTAACTAACATCTGTAAGAAGATAAGTAAGATACGTAGTGTAATTTTGGGAAATAGCGCAGATCACTACCATAGCAACATGAAAACATCTCATCCCCTAGTTAGGGCTGCATGTAGGTGATTATAACAGACCGTGAAGGTCTCATAGATCAGAACAGTGCGTGAAGTAACCTACATGAAGGTATGCACAGTTGGACTAAATCAAACCCTAAGACATCTCAAGGCTGTGGAAACTTGGTTCCACATCCCCCCATACTGCTTCGAGTGAGACTTCAATCCGCACACCGCGGGCTGATGCCAAAAGGGCTAGTAGTGTAGGGATTTGTTTGGCTAACTAACTCTGAACCTGGGTCATGCCCCATCAAGCCAACAAATGGTTCCCTTTCTAGGACCGGAATCTACATAGAGATGTCTGATGTTGTATCATTAAATCCAACTAAGAAGGAAATTGAAGGCTGGTTGGACAGAAGAATTCACGAGTTCGCGATGCAGGAAAACAGGAACCCGTGACTATTAAAATAAGTGTGGACATATTGCTACCTATACACAGAGATCCAAGAAATATTCTTCACGTCTTTCCCTATTGAGTTGTATGAGTGGATTGCGAAGCTAGAAGATAGCCAAGGAAGGCGGAAAATTGACGGTCCTATTGTGTGGACCCAAGAGTTAGTGCACAGGTTGGAAGCATTGGAGGATAATATCACACGCACCATTGATCATTGGCTCGATTGGATCATAGGAGGATTCATTACTAAGTTTGCGGTTGACACCTCAGTTAGCTACAGCAAGGCAGAGTGATGCTTTCTCAAAGGACAGTGAGGTAAGTGCATAAATTCTTTAACTACTTGGATTAAAATTGTATTGTGTGAAAAGAGGGTTATGCAATTACCTTGATTTTCGAGGCTACGTGAAGTGGAAAAACCTACAGGAACAAAGGAAATAAGGGTCAGGAAACTAGCACCTTGATTTCACCTCTGTGAGGGGATGAGGAAGAGCTCGCTGAGGTCTCGCCGCGAAGTGCGATCCATCTGATAAGGCAAATAATTTCACGAATACCAACCCCCACCCACACCACCACTAGCCTCACCGCCTTCACCTCCATCTTCACCTGTACCACCTCCGCCACCACCGCAATTCAATATGGCAATCACAATAAAGTTGCCTATGTTCAAGGGATTGGGAAATGAGGATTCAGACCAATTTTGGTTTGTTGTAAGCGTCGTATGGGAAGAACAAGGAGTTACAAATGACAATATAAAGAAGGTGACACTGGTTAGCACCCTACAGGACCACGCGCTAACCTGGTCTATTAAGCACTCCAATGATAACCCAAATTCAGGAATTGCAAATATCCAAGTAGTGCTAATCAGAGAATTTAGTAGGCTGAAGTATGAAGCACAGTCGGTCATTGGATTCTAAGAAATCATGATGCTACTAGGTGAGACTCCTTGGGAGCTGGATCAAAGACTGAAATGCATGATTTGCGAAGCTAATATGAATCTGGCAGAAGCACAACATCACGAATGGTTTGTAGCATCGCTAACACCACATCTAAGGAGTGCACTATCACAGCAGATGTTAACAACTCAGGCAAAGGCCTTAGAGATCGCGATGAGGCTCCATGAGACCTCAATGCAGAATCCTAACTTGGGAGTTCAGCAGATCCAAACAAATGAAGAATTTATGACTAGAGATGCAGAGTCTGAAACAGGACAGGATAGCTCGAACAGAATTGCGCAAAGAGTTGTGGTGCGTAAAATGCAAAGGTCAAGGTCATGACAAGGATTACTGCCCAGTTTCTACAAATTACCTTGCAGGAGGAGGATTGATGTCGTTAAGTCTATAAGCACAAGTAGAACCTATCGTATTTCCTTCTTTATGGTGTGCGATTTGTCAAATAGGTGGAAAACACGCTACAGACAATTTCCATTTGTTACAAAAGTATACACAAAATTCGTTGCAATTTTTTTGTAACTTTTTTAGGTCGGTGGGACACGAAGAGTACACTTGTAGAAGCTATGAGTTGATGATGGATAGAACTCCCACCTACAGAGTTCAGGATGAATCGTAGCCCCTAGACCAGAATGTAGGAGTGGTGCGAATAGGATTTCACGGGTGTGGATGAGGCCGAGGCAGAGGAGGACCTGGAAGTGGTCGCAGACAACTGATATGCTACAATTGCAAAGGGCCAAGACATTATGCCCAAAATTGTACAAACCCAATGCACCCGTCATGTTTGTATTGCGACTTGTTTGATCATGAGACCGAAGATTGTCCTATGCTGATAGCTAGGATATGCAACAAAGGAGTGCTACCGCCTCCTCCAACCTGCAGATGATGAGGTCTGAGCCACACGAGGAAGACCCGAATGTGAACATTGTGCTCCAAAGTGGAATCGCGATGGGAGATGACAAAGGAAGATAGCTAGAAGATAATACTTGGATTCACAAAGCCTCGACGAAAGAAGCAGAGTTTGATTTGGAGTGCGCTCAGGAAACCTTCATGGAAGCCAAGAAGAGCTTCGTTGAGGCCTCCACTTCAGGAAGCAAAGATAGACCGGAGCAGGAGATGGACCCATCCATGCTCACAACATTCTTGGAAACATGTATGAAGTTACTGTGTGATAGTAAAGTTGTAAAATGGTCACAAGAACTCATTAAAAGATGCGATAGGACCGTGCCAGGAGAACCGCGCGTAGTGAGGAAGATAGGAAAACATAAGAGAAGGATGGGGAGAGAAATGAGACTAACTGTGCAGATTGGAGAATATGAAATGGACCAAGTAATTCTAGATTTAGGATCGGATGCGAATGTTCTGCCGAAGCATACATGGGAGCGAATTGGGAGACCTATGCTACAATGGTCTCCTATTCAGCTGTGAATGGCGAACCAGCAGAAGATAATACCCATGGGGTGATTGTAGGGAATCATTGTGGATATTTTGGGAGTGAGCATGCTAGTAGACTTTGAAGTGATAGAGATTGTTGATGACAAAAATCCCTACCCCCCGCTCTTAGGAATTGATTGGGCCACTGAGATGAATGGGGTGATTAATCTAAAAAAGCAGAAATTGATTTTTGAAAAGAAGTCACTAAGCGTAGTTATACCCCTGGACCCTATTGAAGGATCACCCTATACGGAGCTGATGCACGACTATGAAAGTTATGATGATTTGGACTGCATCTATAACATAAGAGCATGAAACCAAGACTGGGTGAATCCCACTGCGGATGGGTAGATTGCATGGGAGCGCGAAAACTCCTATACTTCGGATTCGGATGAGGAAACGGAGTGATGGTAGAATCAATTACATGAGGTGACTACACCGAATTGTAATATGATGACAAGGTCATTGTGCTTCGTATCAACAGAAGTAAGAAACCTGCCCACTTATGATGGCCTAAGTGAGGTAGATACCTACTTGAATAAATTTGAAAGGGAGGTGCCAGAAAAGCAACGCTTCCAGGCCTTGGATTGGGTATTGCGCTATTCCCGTGAGTTAGTGGGGTACGCACAAAGGAAGCTTTGATGACTAGCATGAGTGTAGGGGAATGATGCGCTTACAATTTGGGAAGCCTAAGGTGCGATTGACAGACAAGTACAATGGACAGGATGATCCATGTGCACATCTGGCCAAAAGGATGCAGGCCTATGGGGAAAAGCCACAACCTAAGTGTGTACACCTGTTCTGCCATACCTTGGATGTTATACCAATGAACTGGTACATAGAAACAGAGCTCCTCCATGGGATAGGTGAATGGGATGTTCTGCGCGAAGGGTTTGTGATGACCTTCAATTTTGAGGATGAGTGGGACAGCATTAATGAAGTGCTACAAGAGGTAAAAGCAGCCATCTTTAGGATACAACAAGAGCTGGTAGAATCGATTCAGCCTAAATGGGCTACTCAGCTAAGCTACACACTGAAATGTTATAATGTAATTGCTAAAGAAGAATACAAAGATCTGTGGAAAATTAACATTCCAGAGACGGAAGGCCACCGCAAGGTTCAGGGACCACAAATTAAGAACCTTGACATAACCGCGCCAGTGAAGACTAAGCAGGTGAATATTCGTACAGAGGCGGAACCTAAAATCATGAATATTGGAGACTATTGGGATGACCTGACGATGGATAAGGTCGTTGAATTTCTCCATGAATATCATGACTTATTCCTGACCAAGTTTAAGGATTTGAAGGGAATAATCGGAGATTTAGGGTTAATGAATATCACGTTAAAACCTAACGTGAAGCTAGATAAGCAGAGGCCATATCGCTTAAGTCCGAAATACAAGGAGAAGGTTCGTGTATAACTAGACAAGATGCTCGTGGTAGGCATAATCGAGCTTGTGGATGAATCCGAGTGGGTAAGCCGGATGGTGGTACAAGAGAAGAAGTTGTTGGAAGAAATAAGAATATGCATGGATCTCAGAAAGTTTAACAACGCGTGTGTACATGATCCATTCCCAACTACATTCACAGATGAGATGTTGGACAATGTAGGTGGTCAGGAAGCATTGTCTTTCACTGATGGGTTCTCAGGGTACCACCAGATCAAAATCGCGCTGGAGGATAGGAGCAAGACAACCTTCGTGACTGAGTAGGGTTGCTTTCAATATACTATCACGCACTTTGGATTTGAGAATGCCCCTACTATCTTTTTGCACGTAGTTGTTGTGGCATTTAGGGAAATATTCATAAATTCTTGGAGGTCTATTCTGACGACTAGACTGTATTTGGGTTGGTTAGGTGCCATGTAGCGAACCTATGCTTGATACTGGATACATGCCAAAGATACCAAATTGTGCTCAACCTCAAGAAGTGTACATTTCTCATTCCTTTGGGAACCTATTGGGGCATGTGGTTTGTAGACAAGGGTTGATGATAGACCCCGTGAAAATCGTGGTGATTCTGAATTTGCAAGCACCACAGAGTGCGAAATAGTTGTGTGCTACTCTGGGGAATACAGGGTAATACAAGAAGTACATCAAAATCTATACCTAGATCACCACACTGATGGAAAATCTCTTGAGAAAGGATGTCCCATTCTACTAGAATGATGACTCTAAGAAAACCTTGGATGTATTAAAAGAAAAGATGGTTACTGCACCTATTTTGGTCTTCCTAAACTGGAAGAACGAGTTTGATGTCCATGTTGAAGCGTCGAGTATAGCGCTTGGGGTAGTACTAACATAGGAGGATGGAGAAGGCTTGGATCACCCTATCGTGTTCGTGAGTCACAGATTATCTGAAGAAGAAAATAATTATTCCACCACTGAACACGAGGGACTAGCTATGGTGTATGCGCTCCAGAAGTATCAACACTACATGCCAGGGGGATACTTCAAGATGTATACAGATCACTCCGCACTGAAATACTTGGTAAATAAGCTTGTGTTGGGGGGGCACATATGCAGATGGCTTTTATTGTTCCAAGGATATGATTTTGAATTTGTTGTGAAGCTTGGACGATTGAACGCGGGACAAGATCACTTATCGCGCATTGAGATAGGAGAGGAACCTACTGGTCTAGAGGGAGGATTACCTGACGCACAACTCTTTGTTATGCGTGTAGTGGATGGACATTTTGAAGATATAATTCACATTCCCATGACTAGTACTGTGCCAAAAGGGTACTCTACCCAGCAGAAGAAGGAACTAGTGGTGTGCGTGACAGATTTCTCTGTCATTGCGGGGTAGCTATATAAGATGGGGAATGATGAGATACTGCAAAGGTATGTACCTAAATTTGAAAGAATAAAAATCCTCGTAGAAGCTCATGGGGGCACTGCGAGAGGACGTTATGTAGGGAGAGCGACCATGCAGAAGATTCTCCGCGCAGGGTTATGGTGGTTGACCCTTCATTACGATTCAAAAGCATACTACAAGGCCTGTGATGTATGTCAAAGAACAGGTAAACCATCATGGAGGGTCGAGATGCCTTTGAATCCAAAAATGACGTTTTAGCCCTTTGAAAAGTGGACGATCGACTTTGTAGGACCTATCAAACCTCAAGGAAAGATGGGCACGAGATATATTATCACTAAGACAGAGTATCTGACTCATTGGTCAGAAGCGCAGCTGGTAAAAGATTGCATGGCTGCGATGGTCACGAAGTTTCTGTTTGAACACATATTGAAGTGATTTGGATGTCTAAAAATCTTGATGAGCGATTGCGGTACACATTTCCTAAATGAGACGATCAGTGTGCTAACAGAAGAGTTTCAGGTGTATCATAAAAAAAGAATGTCGTATCACCCACAAGCTAATGGGATAGTAAAAGCGTTTAACAAAGTACTGGAGACTACACTAACCAAGGTATGCAATGTGCAACGAAGTGATTGGGACCTACGTGTACCCCCAGTATTATGGGCTTACAGGACGACATGTAAGAAATTGACGAGACAGACACCTTTCCGGCTTGTCTATGGAGAGGAAGTTGTAATGGCTATGGAATACATCATGCCTAGTCTGCGCATAGCAGCACTCATAAGTATGATGGATCACGGAACCCTGGAGGAGAGGCTCATGCAGTTGGAGGAGCTCGAAGAAGAATGGTTTTTGGATGGACTCCACCAGTAGGTGCAAAAGCAGCGGAAAAATTCCTGGAATGATCGACATATTAAGTTCTGCACCTTTAAGGTGAATGACTTGGTTTTGCTATATGATAGTAAGTTTGATCAATTCCCGGGGAAGCTTAGAATGCATTGGTTGGGACAGTATGTTATTAAGGAGATCACAGATGGTAGCGCAGTGCAGTTGGTAAAGTTAAATGGAGAAATCTTCGTAGGAAAAGTCAATGGCAGTCGTTTGAAGGCATACATAGGTGGCCCGACCATCTGACTAGCCGGCAGAAGCATAGTCTTAGTGCTCCAGGTAGTTGAAAGAAGGTGCAAGACTATAAACTTCTCTACCCGAGAGCTGCTTGATGTCAGGATTGCACGTAGTAGCGAAGTGTCATAGGGTCCGTGACAGGGGAAGGATAGTTGGGTTGCCGTGCGATTTGGCTGGAAAGTGACTGTTACAGTCACTATTCAAGATGTGATGCTTGGTTTGAGACCAAATGGAGAGGGCGGTAGAATTTAACGTGAAATTAATGGGCTAGATTTGGGAAATCTATCGCCAAGGGAGAATTAATGGACTGAAAATGGCGGAAACAGTCGAATTCGAATTCAAAAGGCACTATAAATTGCAAAAGGATGCCAAGTAAACAACACTTGGCCATTTGAGAATTGAGCTGTTACGCACCCAGAGATTTATGAACCCAAATTTGTTTGATCTTTTAAATTCAAAGGCATTATTTGAGAACTTACCCGAGCCGTTGCGAGAATTGTGGAATAGTTGTATGGCAGTGCCTGAGGAAGCTATGGATGCCAGAGCAAAGGCTGTGCAAGTAATAATGGTAGGAGAAGCCCTAGAAAGTGTTGGGATAGTTGCAGAAAGCCCCAAATCGCCATGCATTTTGAGACCCAAGAAAGACAGGTAGCATATGGTACTAGTGCGTGTGTCCCCTCGAAACCCATTAAGAACGAGGCTTACTATGGATGAAAAGGGCAAGGCAATCAATTTGGAAGTTGATGAGGAGGAGGAAGGCTTTGAAGAAATCCTGGTAGAGGAGGAAGTGGTGTAGAGATGGAGGTGGAAACCCAGGGTGCAGAGCCTCTCACTAAGCTTCCCGCATATGTTCCTCCATGGAAGGGGAAAGCAAGGGTGCCCAAGGACCTAGATGAGAGCAAGAGCTCTTTGCAAACCCCACTGCTCTCCGACGATATCATTTTTTATGGAGCGCACTTGGGGCGAGTGCTGCTATTAAAATTTGAAGACTGGGATCTCGCGGACCATGAGAGATTCCCACATTTGGAAACCACGCAGCTCTTGCACCACAAGAAAAACACACCATCAGGAGTTATAGAGTTGGAATTATGCAAGTGGTTGCGAGGTTTAGAGAAAGTAGGGTTGTTAAAACTGCTCTAGGTGCCACATTACCATCGTGCCCCAATGACTATTTTCGTCATCAGGCAGCTGCTCTACCTACTGCATGATGGGTGTTTGTGGCTGGATAAGCCCATCCCCATCACGGATCATTTGGTTCACAGAATTACCCGGATCCCTTACAAAGGGGAGGATCCAACGAACATATCCGAGGATAAAAGTGATGATTTGGCCATCATGGAGGCCATGAATAAGAAGTTCAAGTTGGAAAAGAAAAATAGAGGGTACATGATCTCCGGTATCAATAATGTTGCGGTCAAAGTCGTAACGCATATATTGGTTTGGAAAGTTATGTGAAAGTGTCGCGTGGATGAGGTGCTCGTGCTAGTGGTTGCACTTGCCGCACAGTGTGCAGAGGGGATCTAGTTTAACTAGGCAAATTACTTGTGCAGAGAGTTCCTGGAAAACTGTCATGAGGCGCAGGAGCAGGGGAAGACTTTCCACTATGCATGGCTTCTGTTGTCCATAGTGCTGGTGGCTTGGGAATTTCCCGAGGACAACTAGTTCCAATGATTGAGTAGGACCTTCCAGAGGCAGTGAAGTATGCTTCGTTATGGGAAACAAAGATGCGCAGAGGATTAGAGACAGCAAAATATTCTAGGTGTTCATGGAGATGAACATCAAAATGGGGATTAACCGCAAGCCATGATTATCACCCATGGTTTATAACAATCTGTAGAGCTTCGCAGAGTTCATGGCAGACTTTCATCACATATACAAAATACTTGGTACGAGCTCCCTTATCTAGCGATGGATGATGTCATATTCACTACCCTTGAGTCATGGCCACCAAAGTTGCGCACTCCCACCAGCTCTGTGGTGGAAGCAGAGAATTCCACTACACAGAGGAAGAAGGAGGAGGTAAAACTGTGGATGGCGCAGTTGGCAGAGAAGAGAAGGAATGAAGCAGCAATAGCTAAGATGCAGGAGGCATGGGACGCTGCGAAGGTAGCAGAAGAACAACAAAAGGCAGCTAAGAAGGAGCGCAAGGGAGAAAAGTCACCTTCGCCCGAACAGGAGACAGAAACAGAGGAAGGTGGCACAGACCCATAGGTAGCATCCACACAACTAAAGTAATAGTGCCCGAGAGAGCAGGTGGGGCCACGGAAGAGGTTGAAGGCCTCAAAGACTTCTTTTGACCCAGTCACACTCACTTAAGGGGATCTCCATGACATTGGGGAGACAGTGTGCGACGTCACCGTAGAGGCCCTCCAACAGTTTGCGGAGGAACACCAGACGGTGTTAGGAGCCCTTCGAGTGCAGATACAGGAGTTGCAGGTGCGCACTCCACAGGCTGGTACTGTGTCAACCAGCCTCGCACTAGGCATGACAACAACTAAGGAAATGTTGCACGCCGACATGACCAACACTATAGTGTTGCTAGAGGGATCACTGGTGTTATCTGGGAATAGTGTCCACTCAAATGTTGTTATTCCCACTAAGATGGGTGGCTATCTTAGAAACAAACAATCAAAGTCTACTGTTGTTTCCTTTTATGAAAATCGACGAGAGGATGAACAAGAAGACCAACCTAAGTCTTGCGCTTGATTTCCTCTCCTTCTTGATAGAGTTTCGTCGTTTCTTCTTTGTCTACCCAGCTTCAAAAGAACCTGTGGAATCACAGCAATATACTACTATGCAAGAAACAAGGATCTAAATTCATAAATAATACAGGATCAGATGTGTATTAAC
>APFE031730157.1:722615-739336 GCA_000404065.3 Pinus taeda | reverse complement strand
TGTGGGTGAAAACCACCTGCTGCAATATGTCTCTATCTTCTTTCAAATTAGAAACTCCTTTTACAATAGTTTTGTACTGGTGCAGTCCTTTACCAGTACGCAGGCTGCAACTTGCAGAGAGCTACAACTCTCTCTAGTTTTCCAGTTTCTCCTGGAAGGGAGCTACAACCCCCTACTACTTTTCTTACAAGGACCACTTTTCATAAATTTTCAAACTGGATCCATAAGCATCAAATGATCATCAAGTATAAGAGAATCTCCCAGTCAACTGTAGTAACCAGATCAACAATAATAGGACCAAACCCAGAACACAACAATGATAAATAAAGATTTTAAGAGAAGTAAGCACCCTACTCAACTGCTAGCCTGCTTACGTAAGCACCCTGCTCAATTGCTTGCCTGCTTACAGTACTCACCCTGCTCAACTGCTTGCCTGCATACAAGTACGCACCCTGCTCAACTGCTAGCCTTCATACAAGTACGCATCCTGCTCAACTGCTAGCCTGCGTACCTCGCTCTGAGTCCATTGAACTGCCTGCGGTCATCCGCACCTGAAGCCCTTCTGTGCCTGCGTACCGGCGCACCTGAAACCATTCTGTGCCTGCATACCGGCGCACCTGAAACCCTTCTGTGCCTGCGTACCCACGCACCTGAAACCCTTCTGTGCCTGCGTACCCGCGCACCTGAAACCCTTCTGTGCCTGCGTACCGGCACACCTGAAACCCTTCTGTGCCTCCGTACCCGCGCACCTGAAACTCTACGCTCCTGCGTATGTACGCACTTTTCTCTCACTGTACCTACGTACCTTTGGGCATAGATGATTTCAAGACTTCAGAAAGAACCCAAACAGTCAGATCTATAGATCTGAACATGCGCCGAAGAGATCTTAGTCCATCAATAGATTCGCCTTATTTAGATCTAGACTAGATCTTGCCCTCATAAGATATTCAACCAAAAACATGCTTAAGCCAAATGATCTCCTTTGCTTTATATAGGCAAGCTCTTCCTCAAATCAAGGATCATGGGGCTCAACAATAATAATAAAATAAACAATACCATGGGCCAAAACCATGATAACACAATACCGTCGGCTAAATACCATGAGAAAACCCCATGTGTGGGCGCTTAACTGCCTTGAAGTGTGTGTACTGGGGGTACGCACCCAATGAATTGGTATCCTGCGGGTATGTACGCACTTTATATAAGACATGCCTGCGTGTATGCACCTTTTGAACGGTGTGCCTGTGTACTCCTTATTTTCTTCAATATTTGAGAGCTGTTCATCAATGTTTTCTATTGACCTGTTGTACAGTGATCCATCACCTGTATGGGTTGCCATCAAGGACAACACTTTAGCCATAAAGCCAATAGTGTGGGCACCCATGTAGACTAGTTCAGGTGGGTTGGGTCATGTCATGTGAGGGCTCCCATGTAAACACATTCAGTCATGTTGATTTTGGTCATGTGAGGGCGCCCGTGTAAAGTCGTTGGGTGGGTCAAGTCTTGTCATGTGAAGGCGGGCCAAAAATGCTAAGTTGTGGCCCAGGGTGGGGCTTGTGCACGTTCATATGTTCTGTTTTCCCAACACTCCCATGTGCCTTCATTTTCCATGTAAACTCATTCAAGAAGTTCATTTGAAGGTGGTCTTGTAAACTCATTCAGGTAGTTCGTTTCAGGGGGACCATGTAAATTTGTTGAATAAGGTCATTCATTGTGAGGGCACACCTGGGCACACATGCCCATATCAAAAATGCTAAGTTTTAACCTGGGGTGGGCCTTATGCACATTCGTGCGACTCGTTTGCTCACCTCTCCCTTGTGACTTTGTTTCGGTCGTGTGAGGGTTCCCATGTAACTCGTTTGTTTGGGTCAGGTCAGGTTGTGTGAGGGCATGCCCAAGCACATAGGCTCATGTCAAAAATGCTAAGTTGTGACTAGGGGTGGGCCTTGTGCACGTTTTCATGGTCCGTTTGCCCAACTCTCCCATGTCCCTTTGTTTGCCATGTAAACTCGTTCGAGCGGGTCATTTGAGGGTGCTTGTGTAAACCCATTTGGGTAGGTCATTTGAGGGTGCCCGCACAATCTCATTTAGGCTGGTTGTTTTCCATATAAACTCGTTCGTTTAGATCATTTGAGGGCGCCCTTATAAACTCATTCGGTCGGTTCATTTGAGGGAGCCCATGTAAACTCATCCAATCGGTCGTTCCACGTGAGGGCATGCCTGGGCACAAATGCAAGTATAAAAAATGCTATGTTGTGACTCAAGTTGGGCCTTGTGCACATTCATGTGGCCCATTTTCCTGGCTCTCCCTTATGCCTATACTTTGCTCAGGTGTTGGCACCCATGTAAACTTGTTCGAGCGGGTTCGTCGTGTCGTGTGAGGGTGCCCATGTAAAATCGTTTGGTTGAGTCGGGTCGGGTTGAGTCGTGTGAGGGTGCCCGTGTAAAATCATTCAGGTAGGTCGGGTCGTGTCATCTAAGAGCGCCCATGAAAACTCATTCGGTCAGATCATTTGAGTGTGCTCATGTAAACTCACTTGGTCAGGTAATTCTGTGTGAGGATGCATTTGGGCACATGTTCCCATGTCAAAACTACTAAGTTATGACCGGGGATGGGCCTTATGCATGTTCGTGCAACCCGTTTTCCCGAATCTCCCTTCTCTCTTCATTTTAGTAAGGTGTGGACACCCATGTAAACTCATTCGGGTGGGTCAGGTCCATTTCTAGGAAAACTAGTATTTCTAAGAAATGCTAGCCCTCTAGGTTTGGTAGCTAACCTAGAAACAACAATCAAAGCATTTCACTATCTTTCCTATGAGTGATAGATAAGAAAGAGACTATGAGGGACCAACTTGTAGCTTCCGCTTGAATCCTCACTTGATCTCCCTCTCCTTTGGCCAATCCCGTAACTCCTCCCCGTACTTAACATGCTTGGAGAGTACCTTCACAGCTACAAAAACAAAGACCTGTCAAAGCATAATGATCCATCACAGCATTAACATCATAGAATCAGAAATATGATAAACAAATGAATGCATTTACAGTTAACACAATCAATTAGGAAAAACCTTGAAGAACTTTATTGATAACAAGGAGAATTACAACCCATAAGAAGTCGAATCCAACACCATCCTCCCAGTTTCAAGCCTTCTTCACCTCATGAATTAGAAATAACACACCAACAATAACACAATGCTCTCACCTCAATACTGAAACTAGCAACACTTCCTTACAACTCAGAATATTTCAGCCATCTGATCTCTTGGATGAGAGATCCTTTTATAGATAATTGCAGGAGGTTGAGTCATCAATGGGGATGATGAATGCTTTTATATTTTTAGGAATTGGTTCCATTAAAGAGGGGAATTGGAGGTGATTTCCTAATTCCTTTAGTCATCCTTGGGTGAATTCAAAGGGGAAAGTGGCACAGGAGAAGTTTCTAGAAGTTTCCATGAGCAACCAACTCTCAAACTCTCCCAGAATTTTATCCTACCTCACCCATCACACCTACTAGAGGGCCAAACTAAAATGCATAGCACTTTGACAGTGCAGTACCTGCTATGCATAGCACCCTAACACAGGGTTTTCAGCAATGATTCGCTTTAGGCACTTTCCGGATGATTTTTGAGATGGAACATTTGGGGAATGAGGCATTCAGATGACTTAGTTCCTTTACGACATAAAACAACTATTTTAGGGGTTGATGAACCCTAATACATTGACATGTAAGTTGGGGTTGATGTGCCCAAATATGTCTATAACAGTTGTCCCCTAAAGAATGAGGTCGTAAATGTTCATGTCAGGTGAAATGCTTTCTCATGAGGATTGGAAGTTTCGAACTGGAAGGTGACCTGCATCAATTACAATACAATACATCATGATAATATGATTTCTTCATGATCTAGTTGAGGGAGGCATCCCTATGCTCAACTTTATAAACTTTCATTACATGTACATAGATCAGACAGTCATCTACAGATATAAACTTGTAATCCATGATTGGATGACCATCTATGTAAAGCCTTCATACATTTGATGTTTTTGTACTCCTGAATATATCGCAGCCCAAATGGATGAAACTAGATCTAGGGTCTTCAAAATCGTTCAATCCTCACTCAATGTATAAGTCAAACCATGCGAAAAGATGTTCTGAGGTTGAACATGGAGAGACATCGTCTGATTACCAGCCAATAATGTAAGCTATTAACAGATGTGAGAGGGATCACTGATAATGAAGATGATCCTCAAGGTACAACAATACATTTCATGTGTTGTGAATAGATGATTCGATGTCAAACACCACACAAAATCTTTTGGTCGAAGGCCATTGATGTCAACATGTCACCAGAAGAGAGAAACTTGCCATTGATATATGCAAGCTTCAAAGCACTAAAAGTGTTTCTAAGTCAACCTCTTGGATAATGAGCTGGCATCGACAAGAAGCAACTCATCGTAGGAAGGCCTTCATGTATCCCACATCTACGACACTGTTATATGTTAATAGTGTCCACACGGATGCTATTATTCCCACTAAGATGGGTGGCTATCTTAGAAACAAACAATCAAAGTCTACTATTGATTCATTTTATGAAAATAGATGAGAGGAGAACCAAGAGGGCCGACCTGAGCCTTGCACTTGATTTCCTCTCCTTCTTGATAGAGTTTTTCCGCTTGCTCTTTGTCTACTCAGCTTCAAAAGGACCTGTAGAATCACAACAACATACTACTAAGCAAGAAACAAGGATCTAAGTTCATAAATAATGCAGGATCAGATATGCATTAACAATATACAATCATATATAAACAAGTACACAAGAATATGGAACAAAACAAGAATAGCTTTATTCAGATGAAAAGTAGCAAGAAGATTACAACCATGTGCTCTGACCCAGCATCATCCTCCAGCTAAGAAGCCCTTCTTCACCTCAAGCAAAGTTAGATCACCCAACACTTGTGAATGTACACCAGAATACCAACAACACTTCTCTATAAGATACAAAATTCCATCCTTTGGATCTCTGTGATGAGGGATCCATATATAGATGATTACAGAGAGGTGAGTCATCTTCTGGGATCTTGATTAGTGCCTTCTCTCTGATAGTTCATGCTTCCACTTGGAGAATGATGATCTCTTACTCATCCCTGGTCGAAAATGAAGAGGCAAGTGTCAAAGGGGAAGCTTCTGGAAGATTCCATGATCTTCCACCTCGCATTTTTGTCCCTGCCATTTGTCCATTCCCGACCATCGCACCCTACAGAGGAGCAAATCAGTATGCATCGCACCTTTTACACTGGGAAGGTGATATGCATCACACCCCATGCATTGAGCTTTCAGTATGGTCCAATTTTGACCATTTATGAGCAGTTTTTAGTGGATAACTTCTGGGAGATGATGTAATCAGTTGACCTTGTTCCTTTAGGCAGTGAAGCAACACTTTTAGGGACTTAGGAGCCCTCAGTTTTTGGACATTTATGATTGGGGTTGAAGTGCCCAAAAATGTCTATAATAGTTGCCCCTAAAGCATGAGGTCGTTAATCTTTCTGATCTCGGGTGAAATGCTTTACTATGAGGATCTGAAGTTTCTCCGAGCTTGGAGGTGACCTGTAATAAAATACAATACAATACATTATTTTGACAACCTTTTTTCATGATATAGCTGAGGTGGGCATTCCCATGCTTAGCTTTATAAATTCATTTTCATGTACATAGGACAGAAAAACGTTTATGTGACAGACTGATGATATGGACACATCATCCTTTGATTAGGATGATCATCTGTTCGGAAATGATGTACACTTGATGTCTTTATATTAATGAATATATCGCAGCTCGGATGGATGAAACTAGATCCGGGGTCTTCAAAACTCATTCAATATTCACTCGGAGTACAAGTCAATCCATGTGAAAATTGTTCTAGAGTCGAACATGGAAAGACATCGCCTGATTACCAGCCAATGATGTAAGTTGTTAACATGCGTGAAAGGAATCACCAATAATGATAATGACCCTCAACGTACTACAGTACAATTTTGTGGTGTGAAAAAGGAATTGGCGTCGAACACCACGCAAAATCTCTTGGTTGAAGGATATTGATGTAAACCTGTCGCCGAAAGTGAGAAACTTGCCATTGAGGCATGCAAGCTTCAAAGTATTGAAAAGGTTGTTCCTATGTCAACTTCTTGGATAATGATCTAATGTCGACAAGAAGCGACCTGTCATAGGAGGGCCTTAATGAATCCCACATCAATGACACGAAACGAAGCAAATGATTTTGGAGGTGAAAACAAACTGATGATACAGGGTTCAGGGTGGCGGTCATGAAGGAATGAAGCATGAATGTATTGCAGTGGGTGAGACACAGGTGATTTGTCTGAATGAATTTTCTTGAACATATCGGCGACACTGACGAATGGATTGGTAGCATTAACCCCAAATATGGATGGTGTGACGGACCAATGGGGATGACCAGTGAACCGAACAACCCAACCCGGCATGGATGCAGAAGGAAAGTGTCATGTTCAAGAGCGACTTGCTACCAATAAAGTTTCTTCAAGTTTTATTCCCTATTTTCCTAGTCATTGCTGACCAGTACCTCTTTATTTTTGTCAAGCTTGAGGAGGATAACATATGCTTGTTCTATAATCCGCCCTTCGAGTGAACCAGTCGCTATATTTTAGTGAGCCTAGCGACAATGAAACTCGTTCTCGTCCATTTGGATGAGTTTGTCACTATTCGGTTTTAACGAGTTTAACGACAAAGATAACTCGGTCTCTTTTAATTTTAGAGAGTCTGAAAGAAATGGAAAGGAGACTCCAAAGATTCTTTTTCGTTGTATAATCCCTTAAGTCCGAAAAAGCATAAAATAATACAAAAGGGATGAATTTTCGATAGTTTTAACGAGCTGAACAAGACAAGCGCTCGATCATTTTGTGTAATAATCCCTTAGGTCCAAAAAGATTAAAATCTAGAGGAGGGATAGCACTTCCAATGCCTTTAATGAGCCGGAGAGGCCAATCGTTCGGCAATCTTTTCATATTTTACGAGTCAGGTGAAATGAGCTTAAAGAAGACTCATTTTTGAGGAACGAGTGATGGTTTCGGGTAGTAGTTGATTCCAGCTAAGATTTGGAATTTTCCAATCACGGTAGTGTCACAAGGATGGCTAACAAAATCGCT
This sequence comes from Pinus taeda, assembly GCA_000404065.3. Lineage (NCBI taxonomy): Eukaryota > Viridiplantae > Streptophyta > Pinopsida > Pinales > Pinaceae > Pinus > Pinus taeda. The sequence continues at coordinate 732,160 of APFE031730157.1, read as the reverse complement.
CTTCGCAGATGTTCCTCGAAGGGGTAAACAATCATGTGGGGGTGAATGATCGGCTAAAGACAGAGTGGAGGTGATGGCGAGAACACGACCAAGGCTCAAAAGCTGGTGATAAGGCATTCACAATGGTTATTCACTGGTTCATTTTTTAACGAGCTTAAATGCTGGGGGAAACATTTGCTCATGACTTGTGTTTATTTTTTAACGAGCTTGAACTCTGCGACAACATTGCTCGCCATGATGGTCATTGAGTTTTTGATTTACCCTTAACATTTCGTTCTTTCAAAGAATGTACTACCTGTTCATCTGCTTCATCAAACCGATTAGAAATGAAAACATATGCTTGATAAATGAGTTAAAAACACTAATATTTTACTTGAATTACGTGCATAGTAAATTAAAAGTGACTATTACTTCTCATTTTACCATTTCATTTGAATTTGGTTTGTTGGAGCTTTAGAGGTGCTTTTCCCCCTGATTTTCACCAGCGGATTCTGGGAGATTCTATGGATGATTCTCGACGTCATTCAGACTAGGTAAGAGCTAAACTTGTGCTCTTTCATTTCATGCCTTTCATTTTGGATTCTGAGCTTGTTTCCTTGTCCTGTTGAGCCCTTGGGGTTTGAAGAATTCACCCTGGGACCATCGCACCCTTCCCTAGTCGAAAGGTGCGATGCATACTGATCTTTCCACTAACTAGTCAGTGTGCATCGCTCCTAGTACACTTGCTGGGGTGTGATGGACGCAGGGAGGAAAGTTTTTGCATAGTTTCCTCATGAAATTTTTTCCTGTTTTCACCAAATGAAGATCCTAACTCTTCCCTTGTTTGTTTCATAGATTCATCGAAGCAAAATGGTTGTTACATGGTGAGAATGCGAGCATGAGGAAGAGGATGTTGTTGATTTACATGATCTGGGCACAGTAGCTGCATTATGGAACTGTGGCCTGTTGAAGTTTTTCCGTATCTCTAGCATGACGCAACAAATCAGTTTGTTGCAGTATTTCCTCAATGCCTAGGATCCTATCAACCATGTATTCTAGATTAGGGGTAAATCGATCCCCTTGACAGTGGTAGACATCTATTTTCTAACTGGTTTATCGAGGCATGGTGCCCCTCTCTCATTATCAGGCTCTATCCATGGGGGCGAGTCCGTGAGGGAGTACGTTCGCCAGCATTGCAGAGAGGGATCTCAGCCGAGTACGGAGATCAATATCTGAGATGTCACTGACCAGCCCTTGCGGACCATTCTATTTAATTTTTCTAGACTGGCTGGTAGTTCTGCTCTTCATATAGCCAACAGATCTTATATGCAGTATGCTTTGGAATGCCTTGAACCGAAGGTGTTCAATTGGTGTGATGAAGTACTTTCTGTGATGAAAGAAAAATTGACCAAGTTGAAGAGCGGAAGATCTAAGAACTTTGGTTATGGTTCTATTTTGACCACTTTCACCTTGGAGAGAATCACACTGATGCAGCCACAGTACATTTCACTTGGCCTACCTCCACCGACCGAACCATGGATGCAGAGATGGGTCAATCTCATGTCTCGGCATGCTGGTCAGCCCCAGATTTCTATTTCTGAGACCTTCTTCGAGTGGTTTGACCATCAGGAGATGGTTTATGCCAAGTTTTCATATGCTGGTATGGATTTCCGAGGTGATCCGGATTTGGTGTTGCCGGTTGGTGAGCAGTGGGGTGCCATGGGTAATTCTTCTGACCATATCTCTGTTTATTGTTCTTTATAATTTTCTTATATTCTTATGATCAAGACTTAATAAAAACTCATGTGCTCATGCAGATGTTGGACAAGTTCGACTAGCAATACGTCGTAGAGACCCAGCGGCTGCTCCAGCAAGAGAGGCTGTTGGGAGGGCCATCCTTCATGATCTTGATGTCATCGAGACTCTTTCGGCACTACAGGACTAGATCGAGGGCCTTACCCTTGGTATCCAGGATGTGAGGACTGATGAGATGCCTTTGCGGTTGTAGCGACATACCACTGGAGTGCCGAGTCGATGGACTAGTCTCTTATGCATGATTGCACAGGTGGTGACTTGTTATCACCAGCATCATTAGACTAGGGTTCCCCCTCGCATTTGAGTTTTGGGTCATTTGACTAATTTTTTCTTGGCTACAGAACATTATGTATAGGCTATAAACAGTTATGAAATATATTTTTGATTTTCGGAGCTCTATTTTGGTTTAGTTACATAATCCTACTGCATATATTGATGTGATGCCTCTTTTTATAAATGTCGCAAATGTCTATCTAACACATAATTTGCCAATGAGTCTATTAATGTGTTTAAACTTCTAGAAATATGTTGATATTGGATGAAATCGAACTGTCTTTCCAAAATTTTAACCCTTAGGAACATGTGATAGATAGCTGGATTTCGTACAGCATAGATGTCGGTGAGTTGTATAATGACGAGCTATGAGTCTAGCTTGATGACAAGTCGGCATATGCCATGTGTGATGGCATCAGAAAGGAGTTCTATCAATGCATTGTACTCAGCGATATTGTTCGTAGACCGACCAATACACACTCCTCTGAAACTTACTAACTAGCCGTTGGGATTGAAAATGGCCCATGCCGCAGAAGACAGGTTCCGCGAACTACGACTTGCTCCATCGGCATATCCAACGAATGATTCTAGTAGGTTCAACATCTGCAACGAATGCAAAAAGTGGATTACTTAACCAAATTAAATGCTCTTGGCGAAAACAAAAATGTAACAAAAGCATGGGGATTACTATGCTAGATCAAGCATAGTAACGCTTGAGGTACAACCTGTTACGAGGTTGCACCAGTGGAATCCCATCATAGTACATCAACTCGTAGGCTCCTTTTGCTAATACTAGTTTAACAATATAGGGACCCATCCATAATGATTTGAATTTCCCTGCTCCCAATTTATCGGATTCCTGGTCGTAAAGTAAGACTAGGTCACCTTCTGAGAATACGCGAGGTTTGACTTTCTTGTCGAACTGTGCTTTAACTCGCTTCTTATGAGCTTCGTTAGCCGAAGCTGCATTATGACGGGTTTCATCCAAATGGATTAGTTGCAAGAAACGAGCCTCTTCTTCTGAGGTTCCAGGGAGAAGATCGACTGCGAGTTTGAGGGACGAGATTTCACATTGAACTGGTAAGATTGCTTCCAGACCGTACACCAATTGAAAAGGTGTGAATCCGGTTGCATTTCTTACCAATGTCCGGTATGCCCACAAGGCCAAGTATAGGATTGCATGCCAATCCTGTTTGTGGACTCTGATCATCCTTTGCAGCATGCGCTTTAGGACTTTGTTGATTGCTTCAACTTGTCCGTTAGCTTGCGGATAGTACAGAGTAGAGCTGTCGTGGGACAGTCCTAATTTGGCAGCCAACTCAATCTTCATGTGATTGCGGAAATGCTATCCATGATCTGTGACTATGGCTTGTGGAACGCCGAATCTGGAGACTACGTGATTGAAAAAGAAACGGGCAACAATTTCGCCGCTGTTGTTTAATGTAGGCATCGCTTCGGCCCATTGGGTAAAATAGTCCACCACAACTATTATGTACCCATGCCCCCCGGTCGAGGTGGGTTACATGTCATGAAATCTATGCCCCATTTGGTGAATTGCCCAAAAGCTACTACTGGTTGTAGCAATGCGGGTGGTCTTCTAGTTTTTCTATCGGAAATTTGGCAAGCATGACAACTTCTAACTGCGGTTATGCAATCTTTGAACATTGTTGGCCAGAAGTACCCTTCTCGTAAAAAAATTTGCACCGTAGCATAACCAGATTGATGCCCCCCACACGTGCCTGAATGGCAGTGATTCAAGACTTTTTCGGCCTCCTCAAGGATGAGGCACCTCCGCAGAACTGTATCGATACCACGACGGTAAAGAGTATCACCGACGATCACGTAGTCTTTGTTCGGAGCGTGAGGTATTAGACCTGTATGTTTGTGTCTAGAGATAAATGATTATATCTCCATACCATAAATCGCTTGAAGATATCAGAAACAAATTTTCATCCACGATTTCTTCTTCGAATGTTGCATCGTTGGACGACGATGGGAGATCGCATAGTAACTCTGCGAATATGAGGGCTTTCTTCGATTTGGATTTTTTGAATTCCAAATCAAACTCTTGTAGAATTGCTATCCATTTTGAATATTTTCCCCCCAGCAACTATCACGACAATATATAAGTCATGGGGTTGCAATCTGATAAAATGGTAATTTTCCTGAAGAGGACGTAGTGTCGAAATCTCTATATCACCTGAATAGCCGCGAGGGCGAGCTTTTCAAGGGCGAGCTTTTCAATGTACGAGTATTTCATTTCCGTATCATTTAAGTTTCGGCTTAAATAATATATAGGATGTTCAAGTCCATTGTCTTCTTGAACTAAAACCATTGCTATGGTTGTATCTGCTGCAGCCAGATACAGGTTAAAGTCCTTTTGATAATCAGGAGCATACATTAATGATGCTTGTATTAGAGATTTCTTTAAAGCATCAAAGGAGGCTTGCGTGACCTGGTCCCAAACAGAGGATACTTCCTTTTTCAATAGACTAGTTTAACCTTTAGCTAGTTTGGCGTAATTTGGAATGAACCTCCTAAGAAAATTTTCTTTCCCTTGGAGTTTCTGAATCTGAAGCAAGTTTGAAGGTGGAGGCAAATCGATTATTGCCTAAACCTTGCAAGGGTTGAGACGAATCCCATCCTTTGAGACAATGAAGCCAAGTAAACGACCAGAACTGACACAAAACACACATTTGTGTGGATTGAGTCTTATCTTGTAGTGTTGGCAACATAGAAATATTGCTCTCAAATGGCGTGGATGATTGGTCTGCTTTTGCGAATGAGCTGGGAGATCATTGAGATAAGGTTGAATGATTTTTTTGATGTCATGGAAAGCATAGTTCATTGCTCTCTGAAAAGTTGCCCCTACATTCTTCAAACCAAAGGATAGCTTGCGATATGCGAATGTGCCCCACAGACAAATGAATGCAGTCTTTTACTGGTCCTGTGGGAGGATATTTATTTGATTATACCCAGAAAATCCATCCATAAATGAAAATATTTCACATCCAACGCATTCATCAATTATCTGGTCAATAAAGGGTGTAGGATAGTTGTCCTTCGGACAAGCTTGATTTACATCCCTGTAATCGACGCACACTCTAATCGTTCCTTGCTTTTCATCATAGGAACAATATTCGATACCCAATCGGTTAGAGGAACGGGGTAAATGAAACTAGCATGGAGGAGATTTTCAACTTCCGCCTTGATGGCAACGGATTTCTTGGGGTGCACCTGCCTTAGCCGCTGTCGTACCGGTTTGACATCTGGATACATCTTAATTTCGTGTTCAACTATGCTCGAGTCGATACCTGGCATTTCATCATATGACCAAGCAAAGACATCTCTAAACTCGCGAAGGAGAGTTTTATATATTTCCAATTCGGAAGAAGAACAATATTTGCCAACATGAATGTTCTCTACAACATTTGTTTTGGTCGAGATATTTATGGCAATAATCTCTTCGATATTGGATAGGTTTCTCTCGGAATCCACCATGTTTATAGTATTCGTCAGAAAGACAAATACTGAAGGATAGTGTAGGTCATCGGGATTATCTTCTTTCCAATTCAGAAGATGGGAACGATGGTGGTAATCTTCCCATGGTGCCCCATCAATCATCATCGATTGAATGATTCCTTCATCTGTAGAGTGTACTAGCGACCAAGGATCTGAAGGGGTGCCATATTCCTTAGACCTATCTATCCAAACACTTGATGAGCGTTGATGCTAGTTTGCCTCCCATTCTGAGAACATTGATTGCTATAATATTTCCAGTGGGGTTAGAGGCAAAACCTGTGAATGATCCATTTAAACATCGTTTTCTAGACATCCTTTGAATGGAAGATATCATATTGGAGGTTCCTACATTATCCACTTCTGCCAAATTTGTAGGAGGCGGTAGGGTAAAAACTCCCATTAATGTAGGGTCTTTTAGTAGACCTACTCCGATATTATGAAGCATGCTAGGGCTTCCATGGATCATTGGAATGCTTCCCGTAACTTGCGAACTGCTGGGGAGAAAAGTTTTTTGGTCGATTATTGTAATTCCTCCTTGGGAAGGAAATGCAATTTTCCTAAAGTAGGTCGACACAACAGCTACCATGGCATATATCCAGGGTCTTCCCAGTAGGATGTTGTAGTCAAGATTCCCATCGATGACTTCAACATCAATTTCCACTTTTTTCCCCCCAGTTCAACTTGCAAGTTACTTAGTATCCCATACGAGGTGTATGTTCATCCATCAAATGCTTTCAATGTCGTTGATAATCGCGACAAAGACGCAGACCCCAGAGTTTTCCAGTAACTCATCGACATGATACATGTGGATTCCCCCTCCTCAATAATTGTTCTATGAACAGTTTTGTTGAGGGATTTCACTTGAATGAGGAAAGATAGTTGAGCTGGTAACTGAGGGTCATATCCTTTATGATTAAAAGATACAAGATTGGAACCCATTGGGTCAATCCCACCTATTGCTGATAATAAAGCCTGCTTTTGGGAGGGGCAATTTTGCAGTACCTCAAGATTCGACATCATGGATGGCGATTGAGCTAAATCCTCCACTATATTATAGTGTTGTGCTGCTTGGGCACGAGGATTAAACGTCGATTTGTGTACTACTCCCTTTGGCAGTTTTATTGTTAATTCAGGAATGATGGGTGGCACGACTTCCATTGAAGTCGTTGTTGAACTACTAGGTTGATCATTATCCTTGTTGTTCAACATCTGTGGATTCCCGTAATTTTTAATCCTTTTCGTTATTAGAGCATCATTCAGTTTCTTCGAGACTGACGACATTAGCACTTGGGACGGGGAAGCATTTTCGCTAGCAACCAGATTTGTTCCTGGGTTTGGAAATGGATCAGTCAGTGCATCCGAGGTTTTTGAACTTTTGAAGAATTTTCTAAGTTCTTCTTTATATGTACACTCTTTGGTCCAGTGATCCTCGTCACATATACTACATGGATTTTTGGGTTTCGCATTCCCATAAGGGTTCGTAGAATATTTCCTAGGAGATGAGTCTCCCTGGTTTTTCTTCTTCCCTTGTTTTTTCTTCTTGCCTCCTGGCTGCTTGGTTTCTTTGCCTTTGTCTGTTGACACGGCATTTACTTCCAAGGCTAGAAGTTCCTCATTTGCATCTTGACTCGAAACCGTGTTGGCCTTTTTCGATGTGGCCTTCGCGGTTTTAGTGCTTGTTGTACCTATCACACCATCGTCGACATGAGAGTCTTTGTTTGATTTAGGAGGCGGAGGAACGAAGAATTCTGGTCTAGGAGCGTCAGGGATTTTATCGTAGAGCGTGCCAGACTGAGTATAAATCAAGTCTAGATATTGTGCATGAGAAATAACTTTCTCTTCAGTGACGAGTCCTCCCTTTGCCACATCTTCTGTAATAGCGAGTAACAGTGAATTAATAAACCATTCAACCAATAGCTGATCAGGAACATATGTTTTTACCATTCTACGACGACACCACCACTCATGAATATGATCAGATATGTGAGTGGCTATCGTTTGTTTGAAATTGGTAAGCAGCTCAATTCCTTTTTCGTACCTGATAGGTAAATAAAAATGGATTAAAAAGGTTGTGGCTAGGGTATTGAAGTTATCAAACGAAGCTCTAGGTAGTTCGATATACCACTTTGCTGCCAGACCAGTTAACGTGCGCTAAAAGAGGCAAAGCTGAATCGAATCATCATTTAGAGTGTTTCATGAACACCATAGATGAAAGGTCATCACATGATTTGATGGGTCTTCACCCAGATTTCCATTAAATTTAGGAATATCCAACGGAAGTTTATGTGGAATTGTCAGCCACCAAGGGGCGTAGGCAATTGGATCGTTCATTAGTCGAGCTAGATCCGGTAACTCTAAAGTTGCCACTAAAGGCAACTATTGATTCAGGCTTGGTTGAGCATACCCAGGATAAGATGGAATCGTTTGAGCAGTCGGTCTTTGCATACCAGCATAATGCATTTGATGTTGGTAACTTTGATAAGGTTGATGGGCATAACCATTATGATATGGTTGATACAGTTGCCCATTACTTGCAAAGACTTGTTGCTCATAACCTTGGTAAACCTGTTGGAATTGCGATTGTTGGTATTGCACCAGCCATGGTTGTGAAGCCATGGACTGTTTTCCAGTACTGACTATTTGACCAAGATGGGGATTGGTGTTCCTCGTTTGAACCTGTACCATTCCACTAATTGGTGATTGTGGTTGTGTCGGAGGTACAAGATATTGTTGTATTGCAACCTGCAAAACTTGAGGTTGGCATACAACCGGTGACTCTTGTACTTGCGATACTGCCACAATAGCTGGTGTAGTGGGGATCTTTATCATAGGTGAACTTTGTTGTATTGAGCATACAACTCTTAGTTATTGAGACAGGATTGGTACCCAACCGCTAGTTGTGATTCCAGCATAACCCAAATTTTGTTGCGAACTCATGCATGGTTGTCCTTCTGAGGAAGACAATGAAAGGGTGTACGACCCTCCATATGATGGTAATCCAGTACTCAAAGGAACAATTTGCCTTTGGGAACCAGTTTGCCCAAATTGACCTTGTGACGGATCAATTTGTCGAGACTCAATGTAAGAGATTCCAAATATAATTCCGGACGAACAAACAGGGACAGTCCATACTGTCGAAATAGTCCCTGGATGGACTCCATCCAGCGATTGAAAGCTGGTTGGGACAGATGGTACGCTGGCGAAAATTGTCGGAATAGCAGAAGGAACTTCCGTTGTTGCTGTGTTGGGTGACACAGTCCTTGATGTCGACGGTTGTTCAGACATATTAAGCCTATCCAAGAGATTCCTCAGCGATTCTTCAGGAACTTCTGAGGGTGGGTGAATATTCTCTAATGAAGAAGGATATAGGGTGATCCCAGCTCCAAGTTGCGTTGGAGTGCTAGATGGAGGATCTTCCACAATCTCTTCTATGGCAATCAATCCAGAAGGAAGAGGCAGACTGTCAGGTCTGTAAAATATTTCTGGTGCCGAAGTAGATATAATTTCTACAACGGTAGACGGTTGGGGAGTAACACCTTCAGAATCGGCTATAGACAAAGCTGGTTCAGGAATAGAAGTGTTAACCGTCACACTAGGATCAATCATAATGTCCTTTTGCTGTTACGGAATTTCTCCTGTAGAGGCAGGGATAGCAGAAATGTTCGGAGTAACCGGAGTCTCTGAGGATGTTGGAGTGCTTGCTCCAACCAACCTAGGGGACTTTGATCCGGTTAAATGAGTTTGCTTTGTCCGGAATGGTTTCGCTTCCAGAGTCAAAGATGGTTGACTCGTAAGTCTCCATGAACGACGGGGTTTTAATTGAGTTTCTTCCACGATTGCGGATTACTTGATCAACTCAAAAAATTAAATGAATTTTAGACGCTTTGACACAACTTGTTTTTTCAATTTTAAAGAGTCGAGAAAAAACAAAATATGACTCTAGTCGCCTTCGATTT
>APFE031730157.1:709820-722605 GCA_000404065.3 Pinus taeda | reverse complement strand
GTCAATCCTAGAAGTGACAAAGTGGCCATATGGGGTGGACCAACATCTCCCCAAGAGGAGAAGGGACTAGGATTTCCTTCAAGGGGAAATCCTTGGTTGGTAGACTCCATTTTCTCAACCTGAAGATCAATAGGGGAATTTGTGATGTTATTCTGATTAAAATAAATTTTTAGACGCTTTGAAACAACTTGTTTTTTCAATTTTAAAGAGTCGAGAAAAAACAAAAGATGACTCTAGTCGCCTTCGATTTTTATTGAGCCTGAAGTGACAAGTGCTCAAGGACCTTTTCCTTTAAGGAGTCTGAAAAGGAGCAAAATGGACTTCTTTGGAGATCTAGGCAGAGAGGATTACCAAACCAATCGTAAAACTACATAATACTTTTTGCTGTACGGCAGTCAATCTTCCCGAATGATGTGTTCAATGCATTACGATTGATAGGGCGGCAGACATGGCTTCCTAAGGATAAAGGATGCAGCCTATTGTGGTCTCCCAATATATACGTGACGGTACGTGGGAGCACAAGTCTATATTGGCACTTGCCATCTCAGAGTGGAGGAATCACCCAACCAACACTGAAAGCAACAGTTACCAGGCTTTACGATTCCGGAATACATCTCTAGCCTAGACCTCTAGATGTTGTGCATTAAGTTCCAAAGCGTTGTTAGATTCATTGAATTTATTTGAAGTTGATCTTGCTTAACAGTTTTCCTTTTAGGTTCACCACGTGATGTATGTATAATTCCTAAAATGCAGTCTAAGATGATAAACAAAGGTTTTATCTTCTTTCAGCAATGAAAATGCTAGCTACTAAAGGGAAGAAAGTCAAGCATCTTTTCTTCACAGAGCACAGAGCACACACTAAAATGCACAGTCCTAAATCAAGCCAAGCATTCAAAATGCAAATGCACATGCATGTATTTGTTTTTAACTCTCTTAATGTGTGAATGACGTTAAGAAAGCTATGTGCAAAACTGAATTATTTTTAAAGCGACAGTACTCAACAAAATTCTTTTTCAAAACAAAGTGTAAGCAAGAGAGACACTTTGCGATTTTGAAATGGAAATTGCTTTTCGACACTTTAAAACTAATAATTCAAATCCTATGCAACAATAACTGTATAATCGACTATCCAGAACAATGGGATTGCTTTCTAAAACTGAAAACGACAGCTACAACACTTTCAGATCTAGAGACGACAGTTCGACTATGCTACTTTTTGCAAAAGAGAACTAAAACAACTCACAATACATAAAAACATTTATAATTCTTTGCACTAAGGAGGCGGAATAATGCAAGAGAAGGGGGTTTTCACAGATGTACACTGACTACAAATAGAAAAACTCTTGAATAAGACTGAAAATAGTGAGAAAAATCCACAGTCGGAGGGTAAAGTTAACCCTCCATGACCATCGCACCTGTTACACAGTGAACTCAATATGCAGCGCACCTACTGCACTCGGGAAGTGTGATGCATACAGACTGCCTTGAAGACAGGGTGAAATGGTAGCAGTGTGAGACTTTGAATGAGATTTCACTCATAGTTTGCAATCTAGTTCAGGTGTTTAGGCTGAATAAGTAAATATCAGTGTATGTAAAACACAGGGGTGATATAAGAGGTTACTAGAGCCACCACTTAGGGTAATTAGATTGCTTGCAGATCTATTGTTTAATTCATAAACAAAACACGGAGATAGACTGAAGCAGCATTGATCTACTTTGCATTTGTATGACAAATGCAGTTCGAAGGCTAGCTGGCTTGACTTCAAGCTCCGTCTGTATGTTTATAAAAGGAACAAGGATATATAGGCTAACAAGTAATCTAGTCACTCCCCAGCGAAGTCGCCATTTTGTTATCCAGGAATAGTGTCCACTCGGATGCTTCTATTCCCACTAATATGGGTGGCTATCTTAGAAACAAGCAATCAAAGTCTATTGTTGTTTCCTTTTATGAAAATAGACGAGACGAGGAACAAGAAGACCAACCTGAGTCTTGCGCTTGATTTCCTCTCCTTCTTGATAGAGTTTCGCCACTTCTTCTTTATCTACCCAGCTTCAAAAGAACCTGTGGAATCACAAAAACATACTACTATGCAAGAAACAAGGATCTAAATTCATAAATAATACAGGATCAGATGTATATTAACCATATACATGCATATATAAACAAGTACACAAGAATATGGAAGGAAACAAGAATAGCTTTATTCAGATGAAAAGTAGCAAGAAGATTACAACCATGTGCTCTGACCCAAGCATCATCTCCTCTAGCTAAGAAGCCCTTCTTCACCTCAAGCAAAGCTAGATCACCCAACACTGTGAATGTACACCAGAATACCAACAACACTTCTCTATAAGATACAAATTCCAGCCTCTAGATCTCTGTGATGAGGGATCATATATAGATGATTACAGAGAGGTGAGTCATCTTCTCGATCTTGATTAGTGTCTTCTCTCTGATACTTCCTGCTTCCACTTGGAGAATGATGATCTCTTACTCATCCCTGGTCGAAAATGAAGAGGCAAGTGTCAAAGGGGAAGCTTCTGGAAGATTCATGATCTTCCACCTCACATTTTGGTCCCTGCCATTTGTCCATTCCCGACCATCGTAGCCTACAGAGGAGAAAATCAGTATGCATCGCACCTTGTTACACTCGGAAATGATATGCATCGCACCCCCTACATTGAGCTTTTAGTATGGTCCAGTTTTGACCATTTATGAGCAGTTTTTAGTGGAGAACTTCTGGGAGATGATGTAATCAGTTGACCTTGTTCCTTTAGGCAGTGAAGCAACACTCTTAGGGACTTAGGAGCCCTCAATTTATGGAAATTTATGATTGGGGTGGAAGTGCCCAAAAATGTCTATAACAACTGGTTACATAAAATGAGGTCGACAAGCCTATAGTTAGTGCGCTGAAGGGAGTTGGGATAAATATGGTTGCGCTCCCTCGAGAGGTGCTCTATGTTTTGCAGGACGAAGTTACTGCAAAACTACGAGCTAGGGAGGGTCGTGCGCCTCATGTCATGAGTGAGGAGTGCATCAACATCAAACAGTTGAGACTACAGTGTGATGAAGTAGTGGCACAAAACCAACAGATTGTGCAGGTGTTCGATGAAGCCTGCTAGATGGTCCCGAAGCTGGCCATCCAAGTAGAGGAACCAGCAGAGGTGCATATCTAAAAAGTAGCAGCAGGGGTGTGCGAGGTTAAGGAAGAGATGGCCAAGGTTTAGCTATAGCTGAACCTTTACATAGTTGAGCTCTAATTGAAGGCGCAACCTTCAACTGTGCCAGAGGTGAAGGAACAGCGGGTCAACGCCATTACAACAGGAATAGTGGAGATCAAGAATGCAGTGACGGACTGTACTAAGATATTTGAAGAGTCGTTCGAGGTTTTCACCACTCTGCAGGAGGACCCAAACATACAGTGCTTAGAAACACAGGTGCATGAGCTATAGCATAAATAAGTAAAAGGGACCGCGCAAACGGTTGCCCTTACATAAGGGCTTGCACTGATGTAGCAGGAAAAAGCGCTCAAGGAGCAAGTGGATGATGCTTGACACAAGGATGTCATTTTGAAGGCACACGTACAACCATGGATTGATGAGGCATTTGTCATTACAGCTTCTATTGATGAAAAGCTCACGCAGATGCAAGGCACACAGGAACAAGTTCAGGGAAGAAGTTCAGCCACAGTGGTTTCTGAACAGCACATCCAGGAAATACATCAGGTTGCTTCTCAGTGCACTGCCAACCTTGCAGCAGTCCAGGCAGAATTGGGAGGTCTTCGGGCAAAGATCTCCACACTGACAGAGTGACTCGAGGACAAGTCACGATGTTTGTATTGACGGCCTCTTGGGAATAGGATCCCCCAAGGGAAGTTTTAGGGCTGAAAGCCTAGATTTTGGTCATAAATTGTATCTTTGATGTAAAGACTCCACATTTTGTGGGCGCAAATTGCATAGCTTGTAAATGAGTCAGAGGGTTGTCCACCCTTAATTTTGTAATGTAATGTCAGCTATATAGATCTACTCATGGTCCGCAGACCATGGAATTGTATAAGTAGAGCGAGGCTCTAAGTTGTAAAGGAAGGAAATCTAAGAAGTATAAGGATGAAGAGTTGAGTCATATCTAAGTGTAAAATCTAGTTTTGGGTCGTAGAGTAGGAGAAGGCTCTGTAGTTAAGTGTGAAGAGGCCTAGTAGTCCAAAGCTAAGTGTGCGGACCCCTAGAGCTGTGTGCATAGGGTGAGTCAAGTATGTAAATGTTGAAGCATTAATAAAGAGAAGTTTCATATCAATTCTGTGTATTTATTTCATGTTTCATGGATTGAGTATATTGGGTATGAATTGAATTTCTATTGTTTATATGATGCATGAACATATATGATTGTGTTGATTAAGTGAATATGAGATAAATTATATGTTTGAGCGAAGTTAACTAACATCTGTAAGAAGATAAGTAAGATACACAGTGTAATTTGGGGAAATGGGGCAAATCAATGCCATAGCAATGTGAAAGCATCTCAGCTCCTAGTTAGGGCTATGCGTAGGCAATTATAATAGACCACGAAGGTCTCGCAGGTCAGAACAATGTGCGAAGTAACCTGCGTGAAGGTAGGCATAGTTGGACTAAATCAACCCCTCAGACATCTCAAGGGTGTGGAAACTTGGTTCCATCATCCCCCCATACTACTTCAGGAGAGACTTCAGTCCACGCTCTACTGGCTGATGCCGAAAGGGCCAGTAGTGTAGGGATTTGTTTGGCTAATTAAATCTGAACCTGGGTTAGCCCCCATCAAGCCAACAACCCCCATTTCCATCACTGACTATTGTTCTCAACTCTTGTGGCCATGATACCTTTGGATGGCTGCAAATATACAAAAATGATCTAGAGATCTCCTCCACATATCGGGTGTTAGTAGATGGCAAGCAAGATCCTGATTTGCACCTCCAGAATGAATTATTATGCCACGTGGGCCACATTAGTGTTCCTTCAAGTGAGTGTTCCAAACTTATTTGGGAGGCACACTACAGTCGAGTCATAGGACACTTTGGTGTGCAAAAAAATATGGTCATACTACAAAAGTACTTTTATTGGAAAAAACTCCGACAAGATGTTGGGAAATATATAAGATCATACACTCCCTGTGCCATCACCAAACCAACCATTTAGAAGGAAGGCCTCTACACTCCTCTGCCTACTCCCACCCAACCTTGGAAATCTATCTCCATAGACTATCTATCTGGCCTCCCTTCTACCAAGCATGGTAATGACTGTGTATTTTTCATCATGGAAATATTTTCTAAAATGGTTGTATTGGAAGCCTACAAGAACATTATCGCCGCAGAGGACACTGCCAAAATCTTATTTGAACAAGTGTAGGTACATGTTGGGATCCCATAGACCATTATATCAGATTGGGATAGAAATTTCATGAGCACATTTTGGTCAAGCCTTTAAACATTATTGAACGCCAAGTTCACCAAGTCGACTCCATTCCATCCCTAGACTAATGGCCAAACCGAGGTCGTCGACAGGATGATAGTGAAAATACTTCACATTTACAACTCCAAGAATCCACATACCTATGATGAGGTCCCTCCCTATGTGCAACGCAATTATAACAGAGCTCTCCATAGCTCAACTAGTTGCAATCCCTTTCAAGTCGGTCTAGGATTTCAACCATTGTGTCTGATGATGTTGCCATGCCTCCTGCAACTACACAGACAGAATCCACACATGTATTGTCTGATGTTGATAAAGCAACAAGATTTATTAAATGCATCCAGCACATCTACCAGCGAATTCAAGACAAGTTGGAGAAGTCTAATGCCAAGTACAAGTAGTCACATGATCAATATCGGGTGCCTCACAAGTTTCAAGTGGGTGATAGATTTTGGTTGCATTTTCAGAAAGAATGCCTTACTATAGCCAATCAGAAGCTCAGATCACTCTAATATGGGCCTTACACCATTACCATGGTTGTGGGAGACAATTATTTTGAGCTCATCATTCCCCCATTTCTTGGCCTACACCCAGTGATCAATGTGGACCGCCTTCGACCATACTTTCCACCATTGCTGGATATATCTAACATTGCAGAAAAACTCACACCAACAAATTTAAACACAAACTGCATGGAACATGGAACAACTGAATGTATCATGGACACACATATCAATAACACTCACCACCAGAATATCCAATTGTATCAGGTTGTCAAAGCTGGCCAACTCCTGCACCAAGGCAAGTGGCTCACCAAGGACCAAGTTCAGTAGAAGTTTCCCCATCTCATAGAGGCACTCAACACAATGGGGACCATTGCTTCCTAAGGGGGGAGGACTAATCTAGGTGGATATTGGTGGCCACCCAACTATTCAACTTGGACCCCCACCATTGTTTCTTTTAGTTTTTCAGATTCCTAATTGTAGCATAGTTTACTATTTTTGGCAATTTTTCCGGTCCTAAACTTCTAGAGCCATTGTGAGGCCCTAAACGACGTTTTTTTTTGGAAAAATGGGAAAAGATCACTATTTATGTAATATTCACAACCGAAAGTTGTAGCGCTCAGACATATCTTTCTAACGAGGTATTGTGCACGTCAAATAGAGATTGTATGCCAAAGTTACGACCCCGAGAAGATGATGTACCAATTTACCCAAATGGGGCCCATAGTTTTGGCACTTTATCTCCTATGGTTAGGTTTTTGAATGTTTAGGGTTTTCCATTGTTTCTCAATAATAAATAGGCCATCTAGCCTCGTTGTAACACAGTTCAGAGGCATGTAGACACCACATCTCTTCTCAGAGAAAAGTTACCATTGCCGGTGCTAGTTTATTTCCATTCTGTATGTAAGCATATTTCATTTCTTTGATATTAATGAAATGAAGTTTTATTTATGTTGCATCTCTATTTTTATGTTTATATCTATATTCTCTTGCATTCCTGCATGATTTCAGATCATTATAAGATAGCCAAGGAATTGAATTGCTTCATATATTCATCACTAGAGTCTCAAGTGATGGTTGCAAATGGAGGAACTATAAATCGCTCAGAAAAGTGCCATAATATCAAGCTAACTATGGGGAAATATGTATTGAATAGTCCAATTCTTTCCATTCCAATGGGTGGTGTTGAGGTTGTACTAGGATTCCAAAGGTTATAATCTTTAAAGATGATGGATTTCAATTTTCAAGAACTTTTCTTGAAATGTTTTTGGGAAGGAAATGAAGTTGAATTAAGGGGTATCGAAGGGAAACTAGGAAAGATAATCATCTCTAATGGCATGAAAAATATTGAAGGAAGAACAACAGGGCATAATTGCACAATTATTCTCTCTATATGTTCAAACATTGAAATCATCTATTTCTCCAGATCTGGAAAAAGACTTGGACAATTTTCCAAGGTGTCTGAGACTCCCAAAGGCCTCCCACATATTCGTGATCGTAATCATGTTATTTCTTTGATTCTAGGAAGTGATCCTCCAAACATTGGGCCTTCTAGATATCCTTATACCCAAAATAATTAAATTAAATGTATGGTTGCAAAAATGCTAAAGGTTGGTATAATTCAACCTAGTCAAAGTTCTTTCTCTACTCTAGTAGTATTGGCACACAGAAAGGATGGATCATGGCATATGTGTCTAGACTATAGGGAGCTCAAAAAGCTCAATATTAAAGATAAATTTCCCATTCCTTCCATTGATGAATTGTTGGATGAATTAGATGGAGAAATTTACTTCACCCAGTTGGATCTTCATTCAGGATATCATCAAATTATAATGAAGATTGAAGACATTCTAAAAAACTCTTTCAAAACTCATGAGGGTCATTATGAATTTTTGGTCATGCCTTTTGGCCTTATTAACGCACCTTCCACATTTCAAGGTTTGATAAATTCCATTTTCAAAACCTTCCTTAGAAAAACTTTGTTAGTATTTTTTGATGATATACTAATCTACAACAAGTCTTGGAAGGATCAAGTTCAACATGTTGACATGATGCTCAATGTTAGGTCCCTATACTACTAGTGTAACCTCTTATTGTTATTAGTGAAAACCCCCATATTATATTGTTGTGCCCATGTAGTCCCCATATTTTTATTATTGTACCCCATAGAAGCCCATTATTTTTATTGTTGTGCCCTTACACTATTATTGTTATGTCGGCTCTGATCACATTATGACCCCTTAGACTCCTATATATAGAAAGGAGGCCTTGTCATTTGGATCATCCAATAATTGTTCATTTGTGTAATGTAGATGTTTCTCCCTAGAAGAGGCTTATTTCTAAGGCATTGATATATCTTTTATATCTTTTTGTTTGCTAGTTTCATAACATTTGGTATCAGAGCTTTGGATTCTAGGGTTTCACTACTCCAAACAGGCCTTCGTGGAATTTTCACGATAATGTTTTTGCTACGATGCTTTAGAAACGAAAGCAAAAACCCATTTTAGACAAAATAGTTATAAATCTCAGGTCTGAATTTTAGATCTTGGCTCGCTATAGTTTCGGAGATATGATCTAAGGAAGTTAGGGTTTTTGCAAGCTCCAGAATTCCATCTCAAACAGGTCATCGTGGCATTTTCACTATAATTTGTTTTCTATAAAGTTTTAGATTCTAAAATTAAAACCTATTTTATTCAAAAGCATGGTGACACTCAGTCCCGAAATTCAAATTTTTCTTCGCTATATTTTCGGAGATACGGTCCAAGGCATTTAGGGTTTCTGCAAGCCCCTGAATTACATCCCAAACATGTGACCATGGGAGAATCATCATAACTCTCCCTCGGAGCATCTGATTCAAATTTCATAAATAGGGAAAGAAAGAAGATAGACTATAGTTTGTTGGGTATCGGTTTCAGAACCTAAGGTCAAAATAGTGACAAGTGGCATGTCATACAAGTTCACTCTATTGAACTAGTCTATAATTAGGTCATCGCGGGAGATTGGGCATAACTCTTTCTTTGGGAATCCAGTGCGATCAGACTTTTGGGGCTAGAAAGAGGACTCAGAGGGCTATCATAGGCCAATATTTCAAAACTTAAATATCTGAAATTATAGAGTTACAGTTGTTTCAAGATATTTCACCTAAAATCAAGAAAAAGCGATATGAGGAAGTTTGATAGCAAAGATATGGTAAATTGGATAATACAGATGGAGCAATATTTTGATCTACATGAGGTGACTATTACAAAAGGTATGTACTATATCTTTGTATTTAGAACTGAATCAATTTTTATGGTATAAAGGGATTTGTTCTCATAAACCACTTGTCACGTGGTTAATTTTCACAGAGGAAATGATAGCACATTATGAGGATACAAAGAGCAACACCTTCCTTAGACAATTGATAAAACTCAAACAAAAGGGTTCAATGGCACAACACATTGAGGACATTCAAAATTTGAATATAAGGATAAATTATATTCCAGAGAAGCAGAGGATTGATGTCTTCATAGGGACTTTAAAAGATAACATCCAACATGAGGTTTGCCTTTGGGAACTTGATTCATTGTAGAAGGCATACAGGTTGGCAAGTGGAAAGAAAAATTATGGAAACAAGGAAGTCTACTCCTCACAATTATAAAGATGGAAGTGTTGTTTCTTCTATCCTTCCATAACCTACAAGGTTGACACCACAACAATTGGAAGAAAAAAGAGCAAAAAGGCTTTGTTACAATTGTGATAGAAAATACATTAAAGGTCATAAGTGTGGTGAGAAGAAAGTATTTTACATAGATTTTCAAGAAGAGGAAGAAAAGGATCAAGAAACGTCAAAAGAAGAGGATATACACTGGTGTTGAGATTTTCTGTTTTAGTCAAATAGGCAAAAATCTCTGAAGGATGACAACAATAGGGATTCAGTTCCTAGATTAGCTCCAGGTTGTTGGGAGGGAGTTAATGCCTCCTATATTTGATGTGAGGGAGTTATGAGGCTGTTAGATTCTCTATGCTATATAATAGGCAATCATTTGGATGATTTGCTAAGAGTGTGTGAGGATTTCTTGATGTAATCTCCAAAATTTGATTAATATATTCCTTATGCCTATGTTTGGTGGACGTAGCCCAGATTGGTTGGGTGAACCACGTTAAATACTGTGTTATGTGCTTGCTTCTGCTATGTGTTTAATTTGTTTGCTGAGCACCTGATCCAACAATTGGTATCAGAGCATGTTGGAGGTGCTGGTGTGTCTGACTGCTGAAGGTGGAGCGCTGGCTGTGGTGTGTCTGACTGCTGAAGGTGGAGCGCTGGCTGTGCTGGAGCGCTGAGGGAGTTTGATTGCTATTGCGTGGAGGCAGTGCGGCTGAGTGAAGACCAAAGCCTGTTGCTGGAGGCCGAGAACCGATTCTGTTCAGATTGCGTGGAGGCCTATACATTGCTGTTGGTGCGTCTGCCGGGAGGTATGCATGCTTCATGTTTTCGGTGCTGCCATATATGCGAGTAGAGGAGTGCAGATACGCCAGGTACAGACTTATATAACATATTTTATATGCTCTGTGCGTATGTATTCTCTGCGGCATGGATATATATGAAAACTGCATGGAACTGTCACGCTGTTGGCACAACACATCAATTAATATTGTGTTTGCTGTGCGGTGTGCTGATATCTATTGCGTGGAGCCTGGTTTTTTTAAATCCCTGGTGCATATTCCAGTAATGATACCTGCGTGCCTATCTTAAGTTCTGTTTAGCTGTGGATATGGTTTTTTTGTTTTTCAAACAGCGTGGTCTTTTAACACAGTGTGCATATAATTGAAAAAACGGCGTGGGTTTTTTTTTCTGTTTTACCAACCATGGGTATGATATATATTATCACACGGTGTTGGAACATATAAACAACAGTGCAGATATACACCAAGAACATAACAGCGTGGATATATATGTTTTAAACGTTGGCATAGTTATTTGGTATGCGTTGTGCTTTACATGTATATGTTTAAAAAGTTAAAGTGGAAACGCATGTGAGATATACCATGTTAAGGTAATGGAAAGTGTAAATGGTGGAGTAAGTTAAAGTGGGTGAACGCATGTTAAATGGTGGATTAATATTAATGGTGGGGTGTTAAAATATATTGGGGTATATATTTTGGGAACCAGGGTTTTCAATACCGTATTCCCACGACATTTCCAGGACATCCATCAAAATACTTGAATCAAAAGTTGATAAAACAAAATTTTTTTGTTTTTTGCTAGAGGTCTTTATATACTGTAATAAGGCAGTTTTTTTTGTTGTGTCAAAACAAAGGCATAGGCAGAAATTTTTTGTGAAGTGCAAACGGAAGATATTTTTTGAGGCATAGGCAATTTGGTTATTTTTTAATTGCTGGTATTTAAATGTTGGTATTGGAGATTACTGTGTTTTTTGCTGATACAAATGGCGAAAACTCAAAAGTTTGACGATGTTGTTGGAGCCTTGTTGGCTGAGGAGACGAGGAAGAGGTTGAATGCAGACACCTCAACATCAGAGGTAATGATGGCCAGAGGTCGCTCACGAGAGAGACACTCCGGGGGAAAGCATAGTGACTCTCGTTCAAAGTCCAAAGGAAAGAAGCCCAAGGTGAAGTGTTGGCATTGTGGCAAGGCTGGACATCTGAAAAAGGATTGCTGGAAGCGAAAGCAGGCTGCTAAAGAAGGCTCTTCAATAGAAAAAAAGGAAGCCAACACCACAGATACAGGTTCAGTATCTGGTTCAGGTATGAATGATGAAGTATTATCAGTTAATGTGTCAAATCATGATCACCATTGGTTGTTAGATTCTGGGGCATCAAACCACATGTGTATCCATAAAGAATGGTTTAAGGATTATAAATCAATTAATGATGGTGTTGTGTACATGGGTAATGATGTAACATGTAATATTGTTGGGATTGGGAGCATAAAACTACAAATGTTTGATGGGACAACTAGAATATTAACTGATGTGAGGCATGTACCAGATTTACGGAAAAATTTGATTTCATTAGGAGCACTTGATTCAAATGGATATAAAACTGTAATTCAAGGTGGAGTTATGAAAATCTATAAAGGTATCTTACTAGTGATGAAGGCTAAGAAAGTAGGAAATCTATTTCAGTTAGAAGGTAGAACTGGGTCAGATCATGTGTCTGTGTCTGAACATGACAGTAGTTCCATTCACTTATGGCATCAAAGATTGGGGCATATGAGTGAAAGAGGATTGAAAATTTTGGCTGACCGAAAGTTACTTCCTAATCTAAGATCTGGAAAATTGGATTTCTGTAAACATTGTCTGTTTGGTAAAAAAAGTAAACAAAAGTTTAAAACAGGCAAACATACTAGTAAAGGCATACTTGATTATATCCATTCAGATGTTTGGGGTCCTGCCCCTACAGCATCATATGGTGGCTCATCTTATTTTGTATCATTCATTGATGACTTTTCTCGGAAAGTTTGGGTCTTCATGTTGAAAAAGAAGTCTGATGTTTTTACAGTTTTCAAGCAGTTTAGAGCATTGGTAGAAAACAGCACTGGTAGAACAATAAAGTGTTTAATAACTGACAATGGTGGTGAGTTTACTTCCAAGGAGTTTGACAGCTATTGCAAGGATGCAGGGATCGAGAGACATAAGACCACGATTTATACTCCTCAGCAGAATGGAGTTGCTGAACGCATGAACAGGACTCTTCTAGAGAGAGCAAGGTGCATGCTCAGTAACGCCGGGTTGCTGAAGGAGTTGTGGACGGAAGCAGTGGCAACTGCTTGTTATGTGATAAACCGATCTCCATCAACGGCAATAGACTGCAAGGTTCCGCAAGAGGTATGGACAG